>OX463784.1:16056623-16119123 GCA_949825025.1 Siphlonurus alternatus | reverse complement strand
TCTCTGGGCAAAAGAGGTCCATTTGAAGCTGTTATGGTCCACTTTGGGCTCCCAAAGATGTGCCGATCCACCTTGAATGTACTGCATTGGTAAAGGTAGCCCAAAGTGGACCAAAACAGCTTAAAATGGACCTCTTTTGCCCAAAGATGTGCCGATCCACCCTGAATGTACTGCATTGGCTAAGGTAGCCCAAAGTGGACCAAAACAGCTTAAAATGGACCTCTTTTGCCCAAAGATGTGCCGATCAATCCTGAATGTACTGCATTGGTTAAGGTAGCCCAAAGTGGACCAAAACAGCTTAAAATAGACCTCTTTTGCCCAAAGATGTGCCGATCCACCCTGAATGTACTGCATTGGTTAAGGTAGAGCTACCTTAACCAATGCAGTACATTCAGGGTGGATCGGCACATCTTTGGGCAAAAGAGGTCCATTTTAAGCTGTTTTGGTCCACTTTGGGCTACCTTAACCAATGCAGTACATTCAGGGTGGACCGGCACATCTTTGGGCAAAAGAGGTCCATTTTAAGCTGTTTTGGTCCACTTTGGGCTACCTAACCAATGCAGTACATTCAGGGAGGGAAAAAACATCTTTGGGCAAAAAAAATCAATTTTAAGCTATTTTGGGCTATTTTGAACTGAGCCAACCTGAGGAATACATTCAGAGTAAAAAGGGGTATGTTTGGGCTAAAGAGTGCCATTTTAAGCTCTTTTGGTCCATTTTGGGCTTGGTCAAGCACATGAATACTTTCAGAGTAAGAAAGGGCATGTTTGGGCTGAAGAGTGCCATTTTAAGCATTTTTGGCTCACTTTGTGCTGGCCGAGGCAAGGAATTCATTCATGGCTATTTTGGGCAGAAATGGTCTACAGGGTGCTCAGATTTATTTTAGCTGGATTGGTCAATATACAGCTACATGAAGCTAGGTTGAGCTTGGGCTTAATTGAGCTTTTTTGGCCAATAACAAGCTTACTGCAACCCTGGGGATATTAGGTACCATTTTGGGCTAAAACGGTCAACAGCTAGCTTAAATTTGTTTCAAGCTTGTTTGGTCTTAATTAGGTTAAAATTGCTTGGTCACAAATCTGGTCTATTTTAAGCTATAAAATTCCAATCTGAGCTGGAGGCTTAAATGAGCATGTTTGGTCTAAATAAAGCCTGAAGCATTATTGGACAATCGTGGGCTACTTTGGTTATAAGCAAATTTGAGTTCAGATAGCTCAATAACACTTTAAAGCCAGTTTCAGGTACTCTGGGCTTCGCAGCCCAAACTGATACTTGAAGGAAAGTAATTTTGAGCTAGCAATGCTATTTTGGGCTAGCAAACCAAGCCCAAAGTAGTCAAAATTTATACGTGGGTAATACGCATCAGTTTAAAAAAAAATACGAAAAAGAGAGAACTGTTCACTGGCTTCAGAAATTTCAACATAAAACTCACGTAACAGTTATTGTTCACCAATTAAGCAAAGATTTACCTCAAATCAAACAGTTTATCACGTAGGTTGCACAGGTTTGTTACGTACTTTTCAAATTTCCCCCAAAAAATTGTGATCAGCTGACTCTAGTTCCGATGGTTCGGAGGAAAAGTTCGCAACACTCGGAACCTCTTTTTTGAAGTCAGCTGACTCACTTCGGGTAACCTCGGAAATGGTTCTGAACATTCAGAACATAATTACGGGACGCCAAATCGAAGGTTCCGAACGTTCAGAACATAATACGGACTACACCCTAAGTCGCGCTTGTTCAGAGATTCATGAAAAGGTTTTTAATCGTGACTCTTTGTTCTACAGTTTTCACTATTTTAAAGCTCTTTTTTTGACGGTATGCGGCATGGAAGTATTGAATTGATAGATCGAAACACAGATTTTCAATGTATTAATGTTTTCGTTATTTATTTCAGGATAAAACAAAACTCTTTAGAAAAAAGTTTACAAATACGAACGCAAGGTAACCACATGGTCCACATGGCAGCGACAAAGCCAAAATGGCACGAGTAATGTGTGAAGATCTTGGATAAATTTTTGCCTAAATTGAGTAAATTCTAAATCAAATTACTAAAAAATCATTTAACTATGTCTGACTCGGAGCCTGAGCCTTCTGATTTGGATGCTGAGTCAAGTATTGGAGACGTAAGCGACTCAGAGTTTTTGAAGAAACACAAGCACACTTGGCGGGGAAAAGGTGGACGGAGTAGCAATAAACGCGAACGCGGCCACCAACAGCATCATAGTGTCTCGAAAATGTCGAATATTGAATCTGCTGCTGTTGAAGAGCCTACTGATTTTGAGAGTGATGATAATGCTAATGACGAAGGTGAGACATCGCACTTTTATCATTTCTAAACCGACGTGAGACAACGCGCGTGTACGTCCATATATTATGCATATATATATGCAATGCATATACATAGCATGCAGGCGGTGCAGGCCCAAGATCGTGTATTATATCTATACACGATCTTGATGCAGGCCGGTGCTTTATAAAAAGTACGTCCTTTATTTTCATAATGTATATATTTATACTATGTATGCATAATATATATGCATTCTGTTAAAAAAAAGTCGCGTTCGCATACTCGAAAACTGCAACGGTATGCAGGTATGCATGCCATATATATATATATATATATATATGCATATATAGGATAGGTGTCTCCTTGGTTTTCTTATGGAGCTACGTGTGTGCTAGCTGTATGTAATGCATTCGGCATGAATGCCATATACCAGTAGTAGCTCCGAGTATGCAATGTGTATTTTCTGTATTAACTCTGATCGATGCTTTATTATATAAATATATAGGCATGACATATGTCATACACATCACAGTTAAAAAAATTGAAAAGCTGGAGTTGACGCCTGAAATGAATTTCTACTTATTTTTACTTCCGATAAGTAAAAGCAGAACTATATGCATATGTAAATTGCCATTTCGGGAAATTTTCAAGCATCGAACTCTCGCTTTTTTGTTCGATTGAATCATATCATATATAGTACTGTACATAAATATATTATAATGCATAATTATATAGAAAAATCAAGATAGTTTGAATTTTCTACGGGAAACCACAAAAATAATAACAATAATAATTTATTTTCGGTTATATGCAAAATGATGCATAATTAAAATATATATTATACAGCTTAATTGGTGTGCTGTAGAGTAATTATTATACTGTATTTAATCAACAGCATAATTACTATATACGTATGCAGGCGCGGATCCAGAAAATGAGAGAAATGCCTATTTTGGCCCACGTTAAATCTAAAATTTGGAGAGGGATGCCTTCCCCCTTCCCCCCCCCCCCCCCCCCTTCCCTCGAATCTGCGCCAGAAATATATAGCCCATGCACACATCAATCATTAATATTTCTCACGTGATTTTCTTGACCATATCAAATGCCCTAATGCAGAAGATTGCTAGCTGATCTGTTTTTTTTGTTTTTTTTTAATGTTCAGCTAAATCTAGATCGTTAGTCACTTTCTTTATCTGTCGAGAGTCAAGAGAGATCTCTTTGTGTTGGAGATGATGATTTATTATATTTACGCCATATTCTATGGATTTACAGATAATCTCTTACCAAGAATAGAATTTTCTTCTCTTTACTGTAAATAATTTATTGACTGCTCATGAGAAGAAAGTAGTAGTCTCAAGTTACTGATTAACTTGTGCATGCAGCGTCTGAAATTCATTTCTTTTTTTTTCCAACCCGAAGTATTAAATAAAGATTTAGGGAATGGGGAAGGTATTAATTGTGGGTGCTGCATGCATGTTGACCTTGCATCACATTTCATATGTTGCCACTGGTGTTGTGATAAAGAGATTTTGCTTGCAGTTTCCATGAGCGATGACGAAGGAGAGAAAGTTGACACAGAAGAAGAGGAGCTTCCCGTGACAGACAAGGACAGCGATGAAGAGGAGGAGGAGGAACAAGAAAAGGAGATGCCTCGTAAACGAAAGAAGAAGGTAATGATTGAAACAGCGGCATATAGACCTTCCTGGTGTAGGAAAAAATTTCTTAAGTTGTCGGCGGGTTCATCTTTGTCCCACCCCACCATTTCTTATCTGCCCTTTCCCTGACAATGCAGAAACCAATCCAATTTTTTTTCTGGTCTGGAAAATTATATTTTAAGGCTTAACCTGAGAAATTTGGACAAAAAATTCGCTACAACAGATTTTCTTCAAATTAATTTGGTGGACTTACAACAATCGTCAAATTAGCTTCGAATTTTTTCGGAATTTTTTAACCGTTGGTTTAATTATAATTAATTTATTTAAATGAGAATTTTGTATCCTTTCAATGTTAAATTTATTAGCATTGCAAAAAAACTATACAACAGTTTCTTTTACTTTTTTTTTTACTAAAACCTAATTTTTTAGACCATTTTTCTGAATTGTTTTCATATATTTTGAACCGTGGCGATGATCGTTTCCTATATGTGATGAGAAATGTGGCAACGTTCTCAAGGACTGATGTCACCACCCCCTCCTAAAAAATTATTCGCATTCCAATGCAAACAGTGTTGCCACTATAGCCACGCCTCTTGACCTTGACAGACAAATTCTCACGTTATACCTTAAAGGGGTACCAAAGTGAATACTTTTTTTAAATATTCGGGCAGCTAAGAATTATTCTGATATCCCTGTGTCTCAATATTTCCGTACAATGCCTAGTTATTTTAAAATTAATTTATTTAGTTTGAAAAGTGAGTTCAAAAGCCGCGCGTTGGTTGATTCAAGTCGGTGCGCGCCCGCAGCAGCCTCTGATATGACGAGAATTTCCCGCGAATTATGGGAACCTCCTCCCGCCCCTTTCTTGTCGTATCACCGGCCGCTGCGGGCGCACATCGGCTTAAATCAATCAACGGCCATAGAACTCACTTTTCAAACTAAATAATTAATTGTAAAATAACTAGGCACTGTACGAAAATACTGAGCCACAGGGATGTTAGAATAATTCTTAGCTGCCCGAATATGTAAAAAAAGTATTCACTTTGGTACCCCTTTAAGGAAATATCATTGCCATTGCATTTTTTTAAATATTGTGTAATACTAGCTGTATTTTATTTTCAATATTATATAATGTGTAAACTCAGTACTTAATTAATGTACTGGTTATGGACAATACTTTTTGATTATACGGTATATGTAAAGTGTTAAATTAAAGTACAATTAATACATGGTTTTTGTTGTTGGTATTATTATTATTATGTCTTTTTCTTGCTCTCTTCTTCATAAGCACTAACACCGGGCTCAATTATTATTATTATTATAATTATTATTATTATTATTTTTATCTTTTTGCATTGAGACTTTTAATATACAGTGATACAACCCTTCATACAGGTACCTTGACTTTTTACATACAGTAATTGATTAACTAATAACTTTGATCAAATATTATACTTCTATTTTTATAATAAAAGTATAAATATTTGTGTCAAAATGGTGCTGAGGTTAATAAATACATGTTAATGATGTAGTGTGGTTTAGGATAAAGTTACAGACATTTTGTAATGTATTTTATGTTGTGTTTTTCCTCTGGAGGGTCTTCAAACAACAACAATTTTAAAAAGTAACAATCTTAGTGTATTGTTGTGCTAAGACAGTTTAGGTTAAGTGGTGTTATTTGAAGATCACCCAGGTCATGGAGGGTAAATTTGTTGGTGGTACGGTGGTATAGGAGCGATGTGGCGGGTTCGTGCTTGACGAGGCAGAGGTGGACAGTGCGGTGGAAGAAGAAGAGGAGTGGGAGGATGGTGCGGAATTATTGGACAAATCTGGTCAGCTTGAGATTGGACCAACAGCGAGGGACATCGAGGGGCGTAGACGTGGTCTGCTGATGGAGTAAGTGAGGGGCAACAATATCACAAGAAATGGATGTAGTGGATGATCAAGATTTTTTTTTTTTTAATTGACAGACAAATAGACTGGGTAGATATTGGGTCTGAAATTATAACTTCAAGCAGTCAATCTATTTATTGAGGAGTGATTGGTAAAGATGTTGAGTTAACAGGACTGCAATGGAATAAATTTTTTAGCAGAAAAGTTCACAGATTCTAAAGGCAAAAAATATTAATTTATATTTGAGTGTTGGTTCAGTTATGGAAAAAAAAAAAATTTAATACAGTATATCGTCTCTCGTCCGAAATAATGAGCTATCTGCCTACCACGATTTCGTTGCAATAATGAGCTGTCTACTATTTCAGGTGAGCGCAATTATGATCTTTATTTTATACCGATTTACAGCTCATAATTGCGCTCACCTGAAATAGCAGACAGCTCATTATTGCAAAGAAATCGTGGTAGGCAGATAGCTCATTATTTCGGACGAGAGACGATATACTGTAATTTCAGTTCTGCTTGACTTCTGCTCCATCACTAACCTTTAGTCCGTAGTACGAAACTTCATCCTTATAATAAAAATAGAGTATGCTGTATAATGTAGGAATATGAATATGTCATGTACACTCCATTTAAATAAAAATGTTAAATGGTTGAAGCACAAATTTTTAAAACTGAAAACTAATTTGCAAATTTGCTGACAGGTCTGAGAATGAAGAGGACATTGAGGAATATCTGCGAAGGAGGTACGGCACGGTTGTGGATGCCGACGTACGTTTTGGCAGTGGAGGAGACGAAATGTCCGAGGAGCTGCGACAGAAAACCCTGCTGCCTGGAGTGAGGTCAGAATTACAGAGAAATCTTCTTCCTTTTTAAACTTTACACATCTCCATCACTAACCTTTCTAGTTATTAAAAATTACATATTTATAATATTTATATTTATTTACATTTGAGTTTTCAAGAAATGCACTAATTAATATAATCCTTTTTTATCTTTGTTGGGTAACACAGGTAACTTTACAGTCTGGTAGGAATGAAAATGTTCCATTCATCAAATTTAAAATACCGAATTGAAATTTCAAATATATAACATATATAAGTTTATAAATTAACCGGTCTGCTCAGTAAATAATTTAACTAACTGGTCTTATATTGGGAATATTTTTTGTTTACCTCAAATTCAGATAATTTAAATTTAATTTATAAACAGAAACAGTGGATCATAAATTGAGGGAACAGTAGTTAATCAAAATTATATGTATAAAATTAAAAGACTAAAAATTTTATTTTTGTAATCATGAATTGTAACATAATTTTAATGACAATGTTAATTATATCTCTATTTATGTTAACACTAATTATGGATCATTTCTAGGGACCCTTCTATGTGGGCGGTAAAGTGTAAGTGGGGCACTGAGCGGGAGACTATGTTGCTGTTGATGCGAAAGTACCTGGCCTACTTGGATAGTCCCGACCCTATTGTGGTGAAGAGTGTAGTGGCTCCGGAGGGTGCCCGCGGCTACATCTACGTTGAGGCGTACAAGCAGGCGCAGGTCAAGAGACTCATCGAGAATGTCGGCAACCTGAAACGGGGGCAGTATTCACAGATGGTGAGTGGAGAGCAATGATTGTTATTTATTGAACAGAAAATATCTAGTCTGACTTTTATTTATACCCTGCTCTTTGGTGTAGTGGTTAGTACACTTGGCTCTCGTCCGAGAGGTCCCCGGTTCAAATCCCAAATACGGCAGACTTTTCGCGACTTGGAATGGGTGTGACTGGCTACTAGATGAAAGAGTTGGTAGGAGGAAGGCAGTTTACGGCTGTCTATACTCCGCTGGGGTGATTAAGACCGCGGAATGTTGTGCAAACAACATACGTGTCCCGCTAAGAAACGGTACTTAACTGTCTGGCGTGCAGACTGGGTATTAGGAGCCCCAGAGAGCACTGTGAACAATGTTGAAAAACAAGTTCCGCCATTGGTAACCAAACCAACCACTTTTATTTATTTATTTATTTATTTATTTATTTATTTATTTATTTATTTATTTATTTATTATTTTAATACTTATTTATATTAAGGGAAAGGTAACACGCCCAATGTTAAAAAAAAAAAAAAAAAAAAAATCCCACACATGAAAATTATGAAAAAAAATTTAAAATGTTCCCCTTTACATCCCCTATCAGTAACTTAAATATCAGGTATACAAATTCGAGCTAGTTTTAAGTTTTGAATTTTTAAAGTTGACTAAATTAACATGGAAGTTCCATTGATATTTTAGCTACTGATAGGGGATGTAGAGGAGAACGTTTTAATTTTTTTTTTCTTCATAATTTTTATGTGGGATTTTTTTTTAACATTGGGCGCGTTAACCTTACCCTTAATATTTATTTAATTTAATATTACATGTATTTGTTTTAGTATTTACTCATTAAGTTTTTTATCTATTCATTCCTTTATTAATTTAGTTTTTTTTTTTTTTAATAAATTATTATTTTCTATTACTTTATTTATTTAATTTAATTTTTTTATTATTATACTTGTGGGGTTTGTAATCATTGTTAATAACAATAAAAAATGTATTTTATTCCTGTGCCCATTTTGGTGTTGATCTATTATTTGTATAAAATAAAATTAATGAAATGAGATTTTTATAAACCATTTTATGTTTTTTTTATATACATTGTAGGTATTACTACTTACAAGTTAGTAATTTGTTAAGAAGTAATAAAATTAATAGCGTCCTGAATTTGCATTGATTTTGTCATTTTATTGAAATTATTAAAAAGATAGATTCCTCAATATTTGATGTCATTGTCCAGTTGGTGCCGATCAAGGAAATGACCGAGGTGTTACGTGTTGGCAAGAAGGCTCGCGGTTCGCTGCAGCCCAAGCAGTGGGTGCGGCCACGGCTCGGAAAGTACAGCGGAGACCTCGCCCAGGTGGACTACGTGGATGAGTCGAAGGGGATGGTGGGACTGAAGCTGGTACCTCGCATTGACTACACCCAGCAGCTCGGGCCTCAGGTGACACTTTTGTAATAAACAAGAAAACTTTACTTCAAAGCTGCAAAACCTAAGCCAGTATTAAAAAAATTAATATATCCTGCATTGAGTGTGTACCTAAAATGAGATAAATTAAGCAGAAGGCAGCTCTGCAGCTAGCCACATCTGAAATTGCTTAACGAGCCTCAATCCACTCATATTTAACCATACATTTTCTTTCATTAAATTAATTTTAATGCTAATAAGTGGAAGCCAAATTTGTGTGAAGTATTCTTTTCACAGGAAATCATTGGCAAGACAATAAAGATCATTAATTAACAATTATTGCAGATGATTATTATAAACAGAAATTAATTACTGTAATACAGAAACGTGCAAATTTTAATATTGTAAATTAGAATACTTCTGATTGTTTTATTTATTCACATTTAATATCAGTTCATTGTGTCTGCATAATATTTTAAAACATATTTAAATATTTAAATTTCATCTTTAAAAAAAAAATATGCAAAATATTGTTGTAAATCTGTTGGTTCCTTAATCATAATTTAATTATGTGGATTAGTTGAAGATTAGGTAGAGATTGTTTTATCTCCAATCTGAGAATCTTAGAAATTAACACTTTGCTAATGTGTAAAAAGTAAACCCGTTTTATCTCGTCTGTTCCTCATCACAGGCGGCTGCCAGGCCCAAGGAGAAGAATCGTCCTAGCAACAGACTCTTTGACCCCGAGGCAATTCAGGTCATGGGCGGGAGAGTGTCTCGTGACGGAGACTTTCTTCGATTTGACGGTAACAAGTACTCGCGGGATGGCTTCTTGTACAAGGATTACAAGCTCAACAGAGTAATTGTGACGGGAGTTACACCCACCCTGGCGGAGCTGGAAAAGTTTGCGTTGAATCCTGAGCAGGTATGTGGACTTTATATTTTGACCAAGCATATTAGTATTTTAAAGATTAATGTAATGGTGGGGGGAAAAAGGAGTTCTGAAAATTGTAGCAAAAGTTTCTGTGAATCACAATATTGGTGTACCAAAAATATAAATAAAATGTGATTTACTGAGATATTTTGAAGAAAAAAATTTCATTGAATCAAATAAGAACTACTATTTTTTATTAGTAAAATCAACATCTTTCCACGCTTACCGAAAAAAACTTAAATTTTGGTGTTTTTTCGTGCAGCAGATTACCATTAGTGTTAACCCTATGTAACTGCGGCTCACAGTGTCATTAATTAATTGTTATTAACATTGCAGGTGGAGCTGGAGCTGGATGTGAGCGATGACGGTGTGAGGTTGTCCCACCGGTTCTGTACTGGAGACAAAGTGGAGGTTTGTGACGGAGAACTGAAGGGTCTTGAGGGAAAAATCACAGTCATCGAGGGAAACAAGATTACGATGATGCCAAAACATGAAGAACTCCAGGTAATAATGTACAATAATTATGTTGAATTTTCTGTCATAATATTATACAGTAAAAACTTGTTATTACGTCAAGTCAAGGGACACAGTAAATTGGGTTTACCTATCGAGTATACCTTATATTAAGTTTTTCCTGTACCTGCAATACTAATTATTTTTTGCGGGACCTTTACTCCATTACTCAATATCAAGTTTTTACCTTATAACAAGTTACGTAATAACAAGTTTTTACTGTATTTTATATATGACAGGGAGCTAAAAGTTAAGCAATGAATAATAAATAAATATAATAATATAATAATATTATAATAATATAATAATATTATAATAATATATTATATATTATTATTAGTCTTTTATCAAACACAGAAAGTGTACATATTAACAGCACTAGAAACATTTTATGTGTTCTATTGTAATGTTTTTCTATAATGTATGTTTCTAGTGCTGTTAATATGTACACTTTCTGTGTTTAATAAAAGACTAATAATATATTATATATATATATATATAATATTATTATAAATATATAATATTATATATTTATGGTTGGTTACCAATGGCGGAACTTGTTTTTCAACATTATTCACAGTGCTCTCTGGGGCTCCTAATACCCAGTCTGCACGCCAGACAGTTAAGTACCGTTTCTTAGCGGGGCACGTATGTTGTTTGCACAACATTCCGCGGTCTTAATCACCCCAGCAGAGTATAGACAGCCGTAAGCTGCCTTCCTCCTACCAACTCTTTCATCTAGTAGCAAGTCACACCCATTCCAAGTCGCGAAAAGTCTGCCGTATTCGGGATTTGAACCGGGGACCTCTCGGACGAGAGCCAAGTGTAATAACCACTACACCAAAGATAATAAATATTAGCTAGAGGTAAATGAAAAGGGCCACACTTATTTTGAAGAAGTTTATTTAGCAGAGGTCTAAAATATCAAAAGAATGCTATACCGGTATGTAATCCACATTATATATATTTTTTTTATTTATTAAAATTTAATGTCATTAAAAAAAATATTTTGTTTTTCAATATACTGTATAATACATAATTATAGTGTATATAAATAAATAAAATGTATTTTTAGCTTCATATTATTATCTTATACATTTTTACACTATAGGAGGCAATGGAATTCCAAGCCAGTGAGCTGCGTAAGGCGTTCCGTGCTGGTGACCACATCCGCGTGCTGTCCGGTCGTTACCAGGGTGACACTGGACTGTTGGTGCGCGTTGAGGACATCAAGGCGGTAGTCATGTCGGACCTCAGTCTTCACGAGTTCGAGGTCCTCACCAAAGATCTGCAGCTTTGTGGAGAGACAACCACCGGACTGGACTCAATGGGACAATTTCAGATGGGGGACCTCGTAAATCTGGAGTGAGTGGCTTTTGTTTATAATATAATTCTATGGTGTCAAAATTGAATTTAGGGGGAATAAACATATGGGCTGAATTTGACCTTGATAACGGTACAGTATTAGATAAGAAAGATAGGTGACAATTTCCTTACTTGTTTCGTTGAACTTTTTCCTCCACTTCGTTGCTTAAAAAGCGACAGTTTCGTGAGAGAATCTTCTCACTTCCTCAGGCTTGCCAAGACTAAAGCATCTCGCCCGTTTTGACGTTGTTGCTATACCGCGCGATCACACATGTGTTTTTTACCGTTAGGTGCAGTGACGTAGAGGGTTGCAGCCCTCTCTACAATAACACCCGCACGGCGACTTTTAACTTTACAATTTTACTGTCCTATGTTGTCAATTTTATGCACTACAATGTTGCACTTTTTTTGTTGCTTGTATGCAACCCTCTACGTCACTGCACCTAATGGTAAAAAACACATGTGTGATCGGTATAGCAACAACGTCAAGACAGGCGAGATGCTTTAGTCTTGGCAAGCCTGAGGAAGTGAGAAGATTCTCTCACGAAACTGTCGCTTTTATTAAGCAACGAAGTGGAGGAAAAACTTCAACGAAACAAGTAAGGTATGTCTGAACCTCTGCTAACAAATTTTTTCACCAAGGTGACAATTTGTTAGTAAAAAGCAGCAACATACAATAGCATGACGATGACAAAATTAAAAATGATCAATGTTTCAAAACAACGTCATTGGCAGAACACATGAAAATTTATGGCTGTACAGTATTTAAACCAAAATACTTATTGATGTCTTTTATTTTATTTTTATTTTACATAAGGTGACTAAAATTTAATTAGTGTGATTGTATTTTGTGTGAAAAAGGAAACATCTGCAAAATTTTAGTGAGACTAAATTATTATAAACTGGCTGCTTTGCTTTTATGTTTTCTCATCAATGAATGTATCATTTATAAATTGTGTATAAAATTGCTGACCTTAATATTTAGAAACTTCTCATGCAAAACTAGAAATTGAGATAAAGCTTGGTGGAGAACCTGGTGATAACATTTTTTAATGCTACTTGATCAAATGAAGATTAACATTGTAAAATCATATAAATGATCTGGCAGCAGCCACAAAATAATTTTACCGAAATGACAACACCATGCCTTCCAGAGATGCAAAACTTCGCCCGAAACATGGTGTGCGAAACTTTCGCGAATATTCGCGAAACTTCGCGAAAATTTCGCGAAATTTAAAAAATGACTGTCGCAATGCAATTTTTCATATATTCATCAAAAAATTAAGAAAACATGATAAAATGGCCCCTTTCATGACCTGTCTTATAACCTCGAATGTGTTAAATGATTTTAAAAATAATTAAAAGTAATTTTTAAAATTAATAAAAAATAAATAAATTCTTTTATATCTAATAAATTAAATTGAACTCTTTTTTAATTCATTTATGCAATTAAACCTGTCATTAAAGTAAAATTAGGAAGAAAAACGGCGTATTCATTAAATACAGGTCCGATCATCTTCTGTATGTAGCGAAATACTTGTAACTAGCTCATCCGAATTCATCCGCGTTATCATGAAAACTTTCGGCAGCCTCCGTCAGATGGCGCGTTGATCAAGTTTGGTCGATTTGCGCTTTTCGTTTCTCAATTGCTACACTAGAATAAAATGGCTACCGCTTCCGGTTTTATTATTTTTTTTATTTTGCTTACTAATTTGTTTATTTATGAAAGAACACAGAGAAAATGGGATTATAAATTGTATTTAAGAAATTTTACAATAAAATAAAATATACAGTTGTCACAAAAAGGTCCCGAGATCGTCTCCTTGGCACGCCAATCCAATGGGTGGGGTGGGTACAGCGTCCAGCTTTGCCAGCTGCAGCTTGGGCTTGTTTTCTGCTGTAACACGAAAATTATAGCTATAAACATGCATATATAGGAAATTATAATATCATTAGGATACACAGAATGAACGTATAGTATAACAAAAAATTGTATCTTGAACAAAAGCGATGAAAACGGGGTAAAAACAATGCCCAATGTTCCCGATCTTTTGGTCACGTACTAACCTTCAGTTCAGTCGTTCATATCAGGATGGCTGCATCTCTTTTCTCGGTTATATATTGTGGTGATACAGTTCTTGTATTCGCAATAGAGGCTTGTAGATATTACACACACATTTATAACTCTTCAAATCATGAAATATAAGACATAATCGAGCCGATGGTGAACGCCGAGCCGCAGCTGCCGCCATGTTGTCATACTCGCAAATGGCGAGAGCGCGAGAGATTCTTTGAAAAATAAGTTAATTGAGTTTATTAATTAAAACACATTTTTATGATTGATTATACTAAATTAAAATATTTAAAACATTAAGAAACAAAGATAATTATTATATAATAAAAAAAGTGGGAGATCTAATTTCTGAAGCGCAGGGATAGGGTCCGAAGCGTCCGCTAGAGGGCCAAAATACAAAACTTTGAGCCGCTCGGAAAGATGCATCGACCTGTTAAATACGATTCGAAAAAGTAGAGCGGGAAATTCAAATATATCGATTTCGCGAAGTTTCGCGCGAAACTTTTGCGAAACTTGGCTTGCGAAACTTCGCGAATATTCGCGAAACTAGCGAAATTTCGCGCGAAGCTTCGCGAAGCGTTGCATCACTGATGCCTTCAAACAAGTATTAAAAAAATGCAGTAAATCAACTTCATATGCCTTTCATATAATTTTGTTGTTTTTGCATTTCTCCCAATGCTATAGGTATTAACAACGTTCCTTTGTACAGGTTAAGCCACCGATTGGACCAATGTTAAAGGGCTTAGCCAATCACGTTCAAGTATTTTTGGCCACATCATGCCGTGAAATTTTGAATGCGCCCATCATGCAATGCTATTCTTGAAATTTCGCGGTGCAATGGGACCTGAAAATATACCGAAATTGACATACGAAATGCGTGCGTGTCTTAAAAACCTGTATAAAGGAACGTTGGGTATTAATTGCTATATCCTTGGGAAAAACAGTCAAACTTTCTACACACTGAGTCATCTATTGGTCCTTTTTGCTAAAAATATTATTTACCCATTGATTTAGTGTACAGATAACTAAAATGTGTTGTTGACAGTCCCCAGTTTGTTGGTGTGATTGTACGTCTGGAGCGAGACGTCTTCCATGTGCTCACCATGCAGGGACAAGTGGTAGAGAGACCGCCTCAATCTTTGCAGAAGAGAACTCCACGCACTCCACAAGCTCTCGACATGGAACAAAACCCCATCAGACCCGGAGACATGATGAAAGTTATGTCGGGACCATACACTGTAAGTATCTCCTTGTCTTGTTATTGAAGAAAAGGTTGTGAGAAAATAATAACAAAATTATCTTTTTATTTTTTAATTCATGTTTGTTAACATTCTCTTTGTTTGCAAGTGAAAAATAATAATTTAGCTTGCTGTCGACCGGCCACAAAAAAAAAATCGTATTTTTGGCAGTCTTTTTCTCTGGCCCCTCTGAATACAGCATTTATCAACTTTCGATAATTTGTGTTTTCATGGGTCTTGTCTGTCCTTTTCTTTCAGTAAATAATTTTCAATTCAAGGTTTTAAAAGGTAGAAATTCCTAGGGAACAAAAAATTTTACATAAGAAACATTTTAATTAATGTAATGAATTTTATAAAACAGTTCTCAAAAGAAGGGTATGTTCTGATGGTATGTATACCTTTGCCTCAAAACATAAGTGTTGTATAAACCACAAAGTTTTGAAGCGATTATAGACTTTATGTGCATGTAACATAAGGTCTATTAATGCAACAAAATATTGTAGTTTATATGACACTTTTATTCTGAGGCGACGATGAGCTATAAAAGCTGCTTTATTCAGTGCTCCTAATTCAAGATCATAAAAATATTTAAAATTAAGTAATCTGACCACCTAATGAGGTTTTAAAGCATAATTAATAAATGTGTATAACATAAAACTTATAACTACATATTAACTTTAAGTGTTGTGAATATTATGTTATAGGGCCGAGATGGTGTGATCAAGCACCTGTTTCGCAGCTTTGCTTTCCTTCACTCTCGTCTTGTGTATGAGAATGCAGGGATGTTTGTGAGTCGTTCTCGTAATATTCTACTGGCCGGGGGAAACAGACGTCAGCTTGACGGAGACCCTCTATCACTGAGTGCCGGGTTCTCCTCTCCTCGCCCTGAAATACCCCTCGGAAACAGTTCTCGTACCAGCAAGCCCCACTTCGGAGAAGCGAAGAGAGATAAAGAAATCATTGG
Organism: Siphlonurus alternatus; assembly: GCA_949825025.1. Taxonomy (NCBI): domain Eukaryota; kingdom Metazoa; phylum Arthropoda; class Insecta; order Ephemeroptera; family Siphlonuridae; genus Siphlonurus; species Siphlonurus alternatus. The sequence continues at coordinate 16,103,207 of OX463784.1, read as the reverse complement.
CAAGTCAGTCAAGATCAATAAAGGACCATACAAAGGTAATGTGTGAAAAATCAACCCTAAATTTTTTTTCAGACAGCAGCAAATCAAACAAGTTTCTTTGCTACCTTAACTTTTTTTAATATTTTTAAAAACAAAAAAAAAAAAAAAAGTTTAGAAATTTTGTGGGATTTTATTTCATTATTATTATTATTATTACTATTATTATGTCTTTTTCTTGCTTTCTTCTTCATAAGCACTAACACCGGGCTCAATCAAGCCAAGGTGCAAGCGCCCGTACCAAACATTGAGAGGGGAATGCGGGTACACATGCGGGGGTGCTACAAGCTCAAAACCTTGCGCACAATGTTAGCCGTGCCAAGAATAGCAGCCTTCTGCATGACACGCATGTGGTATTCTTTGAGAGCCAACTTCTCTCTGGCAAATGACCAGTCTTTGGTCACAAGACCGTTACTAGAGATCACAACTGGAACCACATCAACACTACGGAGCTGGTACATGTCTTTGAGCTCGACAGCAAGTGGCTGGTACTTGCGCTTTTTCTCCGCAACTGTGGTCACAAGATTCTCGTCCAGCGGGACAGCAATGTCGACAATCACCGCTGTTCGAGCTTTCTTGTCGAAGAGAACAAGATCAGGTCTGTTTGCTTCAACAGCTCTATCTGTGGTGATGGCAGAATCCCACAGGATTTTTGCATCCTGATTACGGAGAACTTGTTCCGGCTTGCACTTATAGTACGGAACCTCTGTCTCAATGAGACCAACTTTCTTGGCCAAAGCTTGATGTACAACTTTGGCAACAGAATTGTGGCGCTCTAAGTACTCTTTTGGAGCAAGCACTGGACAGCCCCCAGTGACATGCTGAATGGACTCGTTAGCCTGCTTGCAAAGACGACACCGGTCACTGATGTTGACTTTGAGGATGTGTCGCTCATACGCCCTAGTCCTGATGACCTGATCCTGTATGGCACAGACAAAGCCCTCTGTCTCCGCAAACAACCCACTTGTCCGCAGCCACTCAGTGGAACTCTTGGTGTCCACCTGATCCGAAGATAACGCTGCAGCAAACCGACCATGCAATGCTTTTGTTGACCACTCCAAGACTCTGTCAGCCTGGGTTCTAATGGCAGGCTGAAACTCTTGCTCACTCAAATGTAGCGGAGTGTAGCCACGGTCCTGGTTGCAAATAGCTGCATGCAACCCATCACCACGTGACACAAAGTACTGCCGAAGTTTCAACTCCTGCTGACGACACATCATCTCCATGCTGAGCACACCTCTTCCACCTACATGACGTGAAAGGTACAGTCTCTCGACTGAGCTCCTCGGGTGATGTATCCTGTGCTTCGTGAGGGTGGTTCTCACTTTTCTATCAAAAGCTTGCAGTGACGTCTCCGACCACCTGACGACACCAAACGTATATCCAGCCACAGGGATAGCCCACGTATTAATCGCAGTAATCTTGTTCCTCGCACTGACAAAAGACTTGCAAATCTTGTCGACTCGAGACAGCACTTTTTTCTCGACTTGTTTTCTGGCATCTACATCTTTAATGCCAATTAGCTGCTGCAGACCGAGGTACTTGTAGTTTTCCTCGACACCCAAGTCTTGAATAACGGTGCCTCCCATGAGCCGCAAGCCTTCTTGTGGATCTTGAATCTCCCCTTTTCTCACATGCACAACAGCACACTTGTCAAGACCAAACTCCATGCAAATTGCATCACTAAAACTTTTGACAAGTTCAAACATGCTGTGCAACTGGTCTTCACCAGAAGCATATAACTTGAGGTCATCCATGTAAAACTGGTGAGAAATGCGAACTTCTGGATTCCTCTGTAGAACGTAACCATACCCAGAGGTTCGGAGCATCCTGCTCAGCGGGTTCAATGCAAGACAGAACCATAATGGGCTGAGACTATCTCCCTGAAAAATACCTCTCGAGATTCGCATCTCTCCGGTCTTGTAGCTGACCCCCCCTTGGTTTACATGAAGACAAGTCCTCCACATGCCCATGCAAGAAGTGAGAATCTGAACAATGCAAGGATGAATTTTGTAAATGTGAAGTACAGAGAGGAGCCAGGAATGGGGGACTGAATCAAAGGCTTTCTTGTAGTCAACCCAACCTACTGAAATATTACGGTGTTTTCTACGAGCCTGCTGAGACACAACAGCGTCAACTACCAATAACTCCCGACATCCCCTCGTGCCCTTCCGACAGCCATTCTGCTCCTCAGCAAGAAGTCCATTCGCGACAAGATGGTCATAAATCTTTATCGACAGAATGGATGTGAAGATCTTGTACAGAGTGGGAAGACATGTGATTGGCCTATAGTTCTTGGGATTCAATGAATCACCTGACTTCGGCTTCATGTACGTAATTCCAAGCGTACAAAATCTTGGCACAATGGACGGATCTTCCAAGGCCTCATGAAAGTGAGTAGCAAGAGCCTGGTGAGTAGTTTTAAAATACTTCCACCAGAAGTTGTGAATGCCTTCCAGTTCTGCGTTTTCCTAATTGCAGCCTGTACATCAGCCAGTGTAATACTAACTGCTGGCATTGCCGGAATGTCTCTGCACTCCTCCTCTTCCTCTCGCAACCAGTAAGCATCTTCAGAGTGTTGCTTTGGCTCCGACCAAATGGACGACCAAAACTCTGCCATTGTTTCTGCTTTGGGTGGCCGCTGAGGTTGCTCCTCTTTGCCCTCTTCCTCCAATTTCCGATAGAACAACTTCTGATCAGCAGCAAAAAGGCTTTCTTGCTGCCTCCGCTTAGCTGCCTCATTATATCTCCTGATACGGGCACCAAGCGCTGCAATTCGCTGTCTTAGTTGCTCTTCCTTCTCTCGGAGCTTCTTCTCGAAGTCCCTGTCCGTCCTTCTCACCTTGATACTTCTTGCAATGAGACGAATGCCTGCTAAAACCTTTTTACTGCATCCATCCTGGTCAGCAAAGAACGCCGCCAGATGGCTTATATCCCTCCGAGCTCTGTTGATCTTCTCCTCGATCCTCTTCCTCCAAGCTGGCACATATTCTTGAGAAGAACGCTTACGGGCTTGCCGCCCGTAAGCAAGCCCGTAAGCCCGTATTATTATTATTATTATTATTATTATTATTATTATTTTTTGAAGGGGGGGGGGTTAATTTGTCATACTCTTTTATAAATATTTGAATGCAATAAATATTTGAGAGGCAAATCAGGTACAGAAATAAAGTTGTTTCAAACTAGAAAATGTGAAACATTTTAATATCTGTAGTTAGAAAGAATTAACTATAAGACTGTGAAAGTAAAGGTTAATGCAAATAAAATAATTAAATTTAATTTAATAAACTTTTATGTTGCGGCTTTGCTTGATATATATTATTATATATATGTACATTAGTAAAATTTTGAATTTGAATTAAGTACTGTACTGATAATTTATAGTGTAAAAAAGATTAATAATATAATAATTAATTAGTAAACCTTATTTTATATTACAACTTCCCGTGTTGTGCAGGCTACATTGGTATCGTGAAGGATGCCACACAGTCTACAGTTATGGTGGAGTTACATACAAGCAACTCAACTATTTCCGTGGATCGTGGGCGTATTGGTGTGATTGGTGGAGAGGCGGGAACATTCTGTAACTTCAGACAATACTCTCCTTTCTACTGCTCAACCTCCTCGGGCGGAGCAACACCAATGTACAATAAGGATGGTTCAAAGACGCCACTCATCGGTTCTCGTACGCCTTTGCATGATAGTGAGTATTCATGAGAGTTTTATTGCTTGTTGTTTACATTATAATTATTATATTCTCTTGAAAAAAAGGATTTTAGTGTTAAAAGAAGCTATAAAACTTTAAAACTTTACATATATGAGGCATTTGTCATCGGTGCTAGGCTTGTAAGTTGTATCTTAGAAGTTTAAGAAGGAAGGCAGAAGTGAAATTGGGATATAATTTTGTAATTAAAATTTTGGGGTGATTATAAATCTGCTTGATCAGTACTTGCTCTACATTTTTTTCTCGAAATAAATTTCAAATTTATTTGCCTTCCTGGGCTGGCAATTAACATTATGTTTCTAAATGTTTTAGTTCTGTATACTGGTCAGTACCTGAAAAATTTCCTACTTTCAGCCTTATTAATCACCGTGCCATGTGTTATTCTTGCAGGACATGGACTTTAAAAGACTGCAAAGGGAAATTTTCTGAGGTGACGACTCTACCTTGGTTGATATTTTCTGCTTGTGTTGCAGCTGGCAGTCGTACTCCACGCTACGGCAGCAGCACTCCTCAGCGCAACACAGATGTATGGGATCCTGACGCCGCCAGCTATAGCTCAAAATCAATGTCCATTGATAGCAGCATTTCTCCCAACTATAACCCAAGTAAGATATACCCTACGAAGTATGACTGCAAAAAAATGCCCTCAAATAAGAACACAAACTTATATGGTCTGTTAATTTATAACTGCATGAAGAACTGTAAGTGCATTTCATAACATTATATGAGAATTTATGAATAGAGACAACCATAAGAGAAGTGGTTGCCATAATTGTAACTTTCATTGATGACTTTATTTGGTAGTGTATTTTTGATGAAAATTATAAGTTAGTTCCTTTAAACCAGCCATAAGACTGATACACAACCATAAGAGTACTGTCTTCAACTATATTACTACTGAAATTTTAAATTATACAGAATAGACATAGAAAAGTAAATTTTAGGTGTGACTTTTTTATTAACAAATATTAATTACATTCCAGGTACTCCAGGTACTCCAAGCTCTCCCTGCTTCAACCCAACCAGCTCATCTGGTGGTGAGAGCATGTATGGTTCTGCAAACAACTTTGGTACTTCTCGTACTTCTACACTGGCCGTCAACAACTCTGGTTCTTCGTCTGTGGCTGAGAGTAGCTACAGTTTTGTCAGTGACCTTCGTCCTTCGTCATCTTGGGCTGACACTCCTGTGTACAGTGCTACCAACCATCCTTACATGCCTTTCAAAAATGTCAAACCCGGCTCATATACTTCATCTACACATACTCCAAGTAATAAGAGTGAGTAATTATATTTATTGAGTATTATTACTTTGCAATTTTAATTTATGATACAGTTAGTACTAATTATTTTACTTTAAATTATATAATTTTATTTATTTCACATGTATACTCAAAGTTTTTTACTGAATATTTAGATAGAGGACCTCAAGTTATAATATGTATTGTCATTTTTTATTAATTAATTTATTTATTTATTTATTATTTTGTTTTCAATTTTTTTAACTTTTGTGCTGCAAAATTGGTAAAGGTATGAAATAACTTTGATGTTACAGTTTTACAGCATGATTTTAAGGATTTTAAAATGTTTTTTTTTTTTTTAAATAAATGTGATAATACATAATAATTATTATAATTATGTATTGTGTTCTTATTTTGTTTATATATATAATATATTGATACTGTACAATATAGGTTTAATTTTGTTTGTATTGTGGGCAAATTATATTTCATTTTGGTTTGTATAATAATATGTATGTATAATATAATCAATATATATATTTTTTTTTTTAGGTTATTATTATATAATATTTTATAATCTATTCTGTACACTGTTTTTGTGTTCAATAAACAATTTATTTATAAATGTGATAATTCATAATTTATTCAAATAAAACAAATTCAAAGTAATTGTCCATTATATAATTTCTCTAAAACATTAATTCTTGATATGTTCCAGATACTCCGAGTCCCTCTAACTATGACTCTTGCATGAGTCCTGACATTAACAACGTACCGATGACGATGACCTCTGATAGAGACCTTCGCTCTTTGACCTCTGCCGTGTTCAGTCCAGATCCCGTCATGTCCCCACCCTCGCCTGCCAAAGGTCATGCTCCTCTCAGGGACCTCCTTCCCAGTCCTCAAACTCCAAATTCAGCGTCTTCTGTCAGCCCCTATAGTCCTGCAACCCCTTGCAGTGCGACTAGAGCAGATACCCCCCAACATGAGGGAGACTGGGTGGCCCCAAAACTGATGGTGCGAATCATTGACAAAGGCATCCTCTCAGATAAAATGGGTATCATCAATAAAGTCACGGTGAGTCCAACTAGAGAAGCAAGAAAGTTTCCATTCTTTAGTATAATATGCTTGGAATGGATTTATTTATAGAATAAAAAGACAAGGTTTATTTTTATATTTGTTAAAGTATTATTTTAAATAAAAATACTCTCAACTTTATTTACAAATTAATTTAATATTTGGTTATAAATGAACAAAATTAATTTTACTATGAGAATTTAAATGAAAGGACAGGTAATTTTTTAAAAGAATTACACTGTATTATGTAGCAGCTGCGCAATATTTTTTTTTGTTTTTATAACATCATCAATTTCCCGCAGAATTGTGAGTGCACCGTGACTGTACCGGACTTGAATGGTGTCGTCTACCTGAAAACCAAAGACCTGAAGCCGATTGGTCCTCAACGAGGAGATGTGGTGTGTGTGATTGGAGGAGAACATCTGGGTACTATCGGCATACTTCTATCCATAGAAAGTGCCGACGGTATCGTCGAAGTTGGAAGCAATGATGTCAGAATGTTACAGATGAAGCATCTGTGTCGTATGTCTACAGAGTAACTACTGCAAGTAAGGATAGCTGATATAATAAACACATTTTCTAGTATTTGTAGCATGAATATTTTATTCATGTTTTTTTGTTGTATGCACTCTGTATGGCAGTGCTAAAAATTTATTCAATTTTTTAGAAAGAAAGCCTGGGGGGGGGGGGGGGGGGGGGGAATAGTAGCAAGTACATTTTTAAGTTAAATATTTAGTGGTGTAACTTGAAATTATAACTAAAAAAAATAACTAATTGTGTCTTTTTTTATAGTTTTGACACAAAATAAGGATATAAAAGGTAAGCTGCACTAAGAAGACGAATATAGCACAATATTACATAATTACAAGTGTTACTGATACTATAAGTGATTTTTATAACTTATAATCTTATAATAACTCAATGCACTGTACAATATACATAGCCCTATTTTTTTTTCTAGATCATAAAAATATATCATTTTTTGTCACTTAAAAAAAAAAAAAAAAAATGGATATATCTGCATTGTTAGTTGATGCGTTGATACTCAATGCGTTATGGATCTCTCTCGTGAATAGAAAACAGAACTATGTATTGCAAGCTAAACAATTAATTGCTAATATAGCACAAGGTATATTTTTCCTCTTAATTAAATGAATTTATTGAACAGTCATATGTTTGACTAATATCATTAAATATGTAGTCTAATTATTTTGTCTATACATTATATATTCCATATTTTATATAAAAGACTGTAAGGCTATGTTGTTTCTTAAAATATTGAGACTAATAATTATTACTATATGGTATGTATGCAGTAGTTTTAAGTTAAAAAAAAAAGGAAAGGAACATGACATTTGTGCACAAGTTTCCATTAAAAAAAGTGCGAGAGAGAAAAACATTGGAATTAATTTTTATAAATTTTTCCTCTTGCTATTTATGATACTAACAAGAATTTCAACTTTACATGATTTTTTCCACAAACTGGAAGAAACATAATGAATTAACTACTTAATTATATTAAATTTTTACTAGTAATGTAGTGAATTTTATTACTCATACGTCATTAATTCAATTTTTTATGTGTTCCTTAATACATAATGAGTCGTACTTATTTTCTCAGGGTATCGAAAGACAGGGTAAGGAGAATATTTAAGACTAACGTCATTTCTTGTAATTACATTCCTGCTTCATGCTTCACAAAATATGTAGCGATCAATATTAGGAACATAACAAATATTTTACTACCACACATTATCTTCAAATTTACATTTTAAAATAAATCAATTTATTGATGAATTTTTGTGCTACATAATTAAGTTCATAATATCGGATTGTTTTCTAATTTCAGCATATTAATTGCTACAAAATAAGTATTGTTACTTTAGATGTAAAACTAGTTTAAAAAAAAATGCCTTTTATATAGTAAATCGGGCAGCATATACAGTACATCACAATAAGTATGGTGTAATAATACTGTGTATAACATGCCATTAACATATATATGATATATATATATTATTTAATTTACACATATTTCATATTTATCTATAGGAATAAGTTTGTTTGATTTATTGTATTAATTCTTTACAATGAGACTACCTAAAAACAGTAGTCTGTTTTGTAGAAATGATTAAAATGGATATAATTCTCATGTGCCATATAGTTATACTGTATTTGATAAAAATAAGTGCCATCAAATTGGTGTTAAAATTTGAGACATCATTTATGTAATCATTCATCTCTACTTAATTAATTATGAATTGTACAACTATATATAATAATATTTTCTTAATGAACAGACTTATATCACATTTAATATAATATATTTAAATATATTAACTTTTGTATCGATTTTTCTCAAATAAAGACTTCTTAAAGTATAGTAGCTCTGTTTTTACTTTACCATATCATGCAATAACTCTGTGTTAATTAAAGCATAAAAAACTATAATTGCTAAATTTAGTTTAATTTTATTATAACAATATATTTATTTCTGAGTATTAAAACTATTAAGGGTAAGGTAACGCCACCAATGTTAAAAAAAGTCCCTCACAAAAATTCTGAAAAAAATTTAAAATGTTCTCCTCTACATCCCCTATCAGTAGTTAAAATATCAGGTACACAAATACGATCTAGTTTTTGAGTTATGAATTTTTAAAGTTGACTAATTTAACATGGGAATTCCATTTCTCCATGTTAAATTAGCCAACTTTAAAAATTCATAACTCAAAAACTAGATCGTATTTGTATACCTGATATTTTACCTAATGATAGGGGGTGTAGAGGAGAACATTTTAAATTTTTTTCAGAATTTTTGTGTGGGGGATTTTTTTTAACATTGGTGGCGTTACCTTACCCTTAACTGTAACTATATAAGTTGCTGTTTTTTTTATTATTTTTTATGGTGATTTTCAGTAAGGATATTTTTAAATCAGGTAGTGAGTGGGTAAAAAATCAAAAATTTCAATCTAAAATATCATTGCTTTTTTATGTGTATAAAAATTCTGTGACAAATCTGTCATCTGTGTCCTCACACAGCTGATGACTATAATATAAAATCTATCAACACTTATAAAAATAAAAGTTAATATAAATTATTATTTTCAATTAATATATTAATTATTTGTTTCGCAAACACATGAAATACGCGTATATTATATGTTGCAAAATTTTATAAAAATTGGACGCGATGGAAAGCGCATTCAAAAAATTTGCGCTCTTTTTATAAAATCGATGCTCGTTTTACTACAATAGAAATGGCGGACAACGAAAGTGGTAAATAGGAAAACAATTTGTTTTTATTTTATATTATTATTTACATGTGACAATAATTTATTTTAAAGTATTATATTAATTCTTTAATAATTATAGTACTTATAAAATAAATTATTTCGTCGAGATATAATTTGAATTTTTTTGTAGAGGGCATTATTTAATCCCCTTCACATTGCATGCTTTTTTATAAAGTCCAATAAATTTTCAATGTAGAATATTGATTTATAAAAATTTAATAAATTATATTTCTTTGTAGATCGTCCTCCTAATTCTCCAGAAAATTCTGAATCAGATGAAAAACAGGTTAGTGTAAAAACATTATTCTTAAACCATAATGCACTTAAGAGAAGCATGGTGCAAATTGTTTGTTTTGCTTTTTTTTCAGGGTAAACAAGAACCAGAAACTGGGATATCTGAATCAGAATCCAAGTCTGATGGAAGTAGCAAAGACGAAGATAGTTCAAACAGAGGTAAAATAATCCTTATGTTTTTATTATTTACCTTTAAATCTGCATAAACTTTTTTTTCCAATACTGTATGTATGCATACTGTATTCATGTACTCCATGCTGTACAGTATGCATAATTAAATAACATCTTTAAAATTGTTCAATTCTACCCATTTATGTAGTTAGTTACTCAATGATTGCAAAGGTAATAATAATTTTGTTAAGTTTTTAATATTTGCTCTAATAATTTACCCAAATCTTGAGCTTGTATTACTATGTCAGTATTGTAAGTCTCAAATTGTAAAAACTACAGTAATAAATTTTTAATAGGAAAATAATAGGATACAATCCCAAAGTCACATTTACAAAATAATTTATCACATTACAAAATCAATACCCAACGGTGATGATTTGACTTGAAAGCATAATAATTAATGGAACCTAAAATATGAAGCTGTTTTTGACCTTGACTTAAACAAGCTTTGATCAATATTGAATGATTTAGTTGATAATTTATTACACATCATGGTGAAACATTTGAACTGTTAAATACAACATTGTGATTGGTTCTCGCAGATGGTGCTGTCACCAAGGAGGAAGAATTAGACAACAGGGGAGCGTACACGGCGGGTACTCGTGGCTTCCCCCCCTCTCGCTTCACGCCTAGGGGTAATATTCCTCACAATCCTTTAATTGTAAAAATCATTAGATTTAATTTATTGAATTTCTCACTCTATTTAAAACTTTTGTGGTTTGATGCATCAATTGCTATCTCTGATTGGTTCTCTATTTTTTACAGGTCCCGTGTTTGGCAGCAGCTCTCACTTTGGGGGCAACCCGTTTGCGGTCAAGTCTCCAAGCATGGCCAAAAACTCAATGGACGGGGGACATTCTGGCGAGGGTGGTTCCCTCTGGCCGGGACTGACCCCCAGCAAACTGGGGGGAGGAGCAGGCACAGCAGCAGGTACTGACTGCTAGAAGGGGTGATAATTTATATAAATCGATTTATTTTGAAAGTTGTTAAAATAAAATTAGTCTCTGAGGCAATATGCTTGATTTTTTATGATTAATCGTTTAATATCTAGAATGACTTTTGGAGGGGCCAAAAGTTATAAAACTTGTTATTACGTAAATTCAAAGGACCCAGGAAATCAGGTTTATCTTATATAGAGTATTATCTTATATTGAGTTTTTCCTATACCTGTAATGTTAATTATTTTTGAAGGAACCGTAATCTCCTTTACTCAAAATCGAGTTTCATCTAATAACGAGTTTATACTGTATTTTCTAGCTAATAAAGAATAATGATTTTTTTTAATAATAACAAATATTTTGATAAGGCCTTTTTGTAATCTCTTACTAAGTTTTGCTCTGTAGTTTTCTGATGTTTGTGCTAATGCGACAGGGAGTGCAGCGACACCACCGTCCCGCCCGGTGTTACGTCCGCCCCAGCTGAGTAGTCCTGCTCTTGGCACCTCAGGATCTCCATCAGTACGTAGCAGCGAGGCCACGCCCACACGCAGCTCATTTCCTCTCAACCCACCGAGGCTCGGCAACCCGTTCGGCAAAGGCACTGGTAACTTGTTTACAATACACAATGGACAATTTGCATGGCATTTTTTTATTGCAGAAATGGATAGAGGGTGCAAAGTTATGCTACTCTGAATTTTTTCAGATTTTTTAGAGACCGGGAACTACTTTTAAAAAATTATTGAAAGTCGATTTTATGATGTCACGAGGAGTCTGTCCTTAAGAGAATAGGCGCTAAACGCCCGTGACATCATAAAACTGACTTTCAATAATTTTTTAAAAATAGTTCCCGCTCTCAAAAAAATCTGAAAAAATTCAGAGTAGCATAATTTGGTACCCTCTATCCATTTCTGCAATAAAAAAATGTCATGCAAATTGTCCATTGATGTTTTAAATTTCTGGGATACAAACTACTACTTTTTATTTGCAGTACCTCACGCAGAGGGAGAGGAAGGACGAGAGTCCGTGGCCTCTGAGAAGTCTGAGAAAGCGTCTGCTGCTGAGGAGTCGTTGACCCCAGCCACATCAGCTGTGCCCCCCACCACGAGCTCTCAGACTCCCGTCAAGTTCGTACCCCTCGGCACGCCTACTAGCAACTCTCAAGACAGGTAAGAATCATTTAATTATAGACCTTATCTTTTATACAGCCCTTTTTTTGTGATTCTTAGGGGATGTACACTTCTCACCTCTGAAAAATCCCCTTTTGCAGCCTTGTTAACCTACATGTCCTGTAAGAATAAGTCACGGCATAGTGATTAACAAGGCTGCAGAAGGGAACTTTTCGGAGGCAAGGAGTGTACCTCCTGAGAAAAAATGTAAAATTGAATTCCTTTCTTAAAGTAGAGTGATAATTTTCGAGTGTGCCGACATGTTGAACTTTTTACAATGAAAAACGTTTTTTGAGACCTCCCTCTACATCAAACAATTTTTTTTTCACCACCTCACCGGCTTAACTTTCGAGATAATTCAAATTTAAAATCCCATCTGATGCATGTTAAAAAAGTACAAAATCAGACCATTTTTCACAAAATCGTGTTTTGCTTGAAAATGAAGCAGACATGTTGTTCTCAAAAACTTCTATTTGGTAACTAGGGTTCCTAAGGAATGTTTTTATGTATTGAAAAGGATACCTCACCGGCCATTTCGAATTTTAAACAAGACTGACAAATGTGAGATTCGTCAGTTTCTAAGTTTTTGAATTGTTCCCGCCGACAACGTATCATGTTAAATTGAATTTACAGCACTAATTTTAGTATGACAATAAAAAAAAATTACAGACTGAACTTATAAATTATATACATCTTGTTAATATGGAATACGAACGCATTAGACATGAAAAAAAAATCTAATCAAAAAGATCCAAGTTCGAAACCCGTAAGCGGCAAACTTTTTACAATTTTTTTTCTCTCGCCCCATTGCTAGGAATTTGCCTCCCATAATTAATAAATGGTTTTCATGAAGTTTCGAGCTCATTTTCATGCCTAATAACGATTTTAAAGTTTTGATCACTCTACTTTAAAGAGAAAATAATAGACGTGGGAGAAAATCACTACTTAAATCAGATTAGTCCAGTTTCAAGCCAATCAAAGTGAGGGTACTTTGGCTTTAGCCAATCCCAAAATAGCATCCCTTTAAAGAAAAAATGAAATGGCAATATGCAATTGCTATTAATATGGATTTAGTGACAAAATATGTAATGAGTCATTGTAAATTATTGCTTAAAATTTTCCAAACTTTGATAAGCTATGACTTTAAAATAGAAATCTTTTTAAAAAAATCCTTCCTATTTTCAAAGGTCTGCGTAAAACAGCAGTTAGTTAAAAGTCTAGCTGTAAATTATGAAAGCATGTCAAATTATTGGGAGTAGTGGAATTATTATCTAGCAGCCTTAAGTTCAGCAGAGTTCCTAAGATAAGATACTTTTCTCTTGTCCTCAGTTCCACGTCTTCGTTAACTTCCACCCCAAAAACTTCTACGAGTTTTGTTTTTGGACAGAATCTACATGAAAGAGTTGTGGTGAGTAGAAAAGCAATTGAATGCAACATTCTTCAAAATGAAAACTCAAAATTAGTGTCTCTTTTTAACTAAAACTGGAAAATATTTTTTCAGTAATTCTTATACACCTTGAGATGTAAATTACAAAAATATATTTTTTATGCAATTCTAAACCTTATTGCAATAGAACTCAAAGGCCCATTTTCCATCTTCCTTCCTTCCCTTTTTTTTTTTTTTTTTAGTTTACAATTTATTTTCTATATTTTCTATTTATCTTCTCAGCAGCCAATAAACAATAAATGAATTTTTTGTTGTTTTTCATTTTTCCTTTATTTGTTATTATAATTGCATATTAATTTATTTATCTTTTGTCCAGGAATCTGCACCTAACCACGTTGCACAGAAACCTTCAACTAGCAAGCAAACTGAAAACGTGAGCATTATAATTATCAATGAGTCCATTCATTTTTTTGATTTTCGAATGAAGTTAAAAACACCCTTACCAAACAAAAACTGAGATGTGCATACTTTCTATTTTTTAATTAAGATATTTAAACATTGCTGACTTAACATTGTGATGTTTACAGGGCACAGCAGAGCCATCTAGCTCTACTCCTACAACCAATGGTACCTCTTCAGAGATGTTATTCTCCGCTGGACTAAAGAAGGAACCGGCACAAGAAGCTACTAATGTGAGTTATTTTTCACCTCTTAACAACAATTTTAAAGTTTGCAAGCTGACAATAAAAGAATACACTAAAGTTAATACTGTATCAAAATTAGGAATTTATATAATTGAACCTGGCACTGAACAATTAATATTGATTAAAAAGTATTTATTTTAAATATGATTTTTATTTGTAACTTTTTTACATAAAACATGAATACAAGTAGGAATTAATTTTTTTCCCCCTCTTATACCTTCCATAAAAGAGGGACAAAAATGAGGCTACATATTGAAACATTTCAAATGAATATTATTTCATTTTTTCAGGATTCTGGTGGAGAAACCCCTGCCAAGAGTCTGAGCGAGGCAGCTCGTGAGTACGAAGAAAGTCGTGCCGTGAAGCGCAAGTACGAGGCCGTGGCCGTGATGACTGGGGAAGAAGAAGAAACAAACGTGCTGCAGATCTCGTGCAAGCTCTATGCCTACGACAAAGCTAACGGCTCGTGGGCAGAGAGGGGGCGCGGCCAGCTGAGACTCAACGACAAGGTGGATAGAGGAGGCACTGGCGGAGGACTGCAGTCCAGAGTCATCATGAGGACTCACGGTAGTCTCAGAGTTGTACTCAATACAAAGGCAAGTCTTATGATCTAACAGATCTTACTTGTTAGATTACATGTAGACTCTATGGTGCCTAGCTTCAAGACATGTCTGGATGGGATAAAACGAAAGACGATCGCCACCCGCAGTCAAATCTACATGTAAACTATGATCTGTAGCTCTGTATAATTGTCAAAATTGAGACAAGTAATTCAAAAAATAATACAAACATTTATGTTAATATTTAAGTTGAAATTATCTGCATGTACAGGAAACTTAAAAAGAATAATTTTTAAAGGCCAATTTTAAGGTTACTCTAAATATTCTAGATATTTTATCTTGCATACCTATGTGTGTAACATGTGCAGTAGTTAAGACCTCCATTTTTAAAACAGGACAGCTGATATAAAGATAACTTTAACCCTATTTTATAGTGTAATTTAGTGAGGGTCTTGCATTGTTTTGCATGGCATCAGTTACATGTCACTGTAGGGAGATAGTAAAATGGAAATGGAAAATTGTTGTTAAATGTTAGAAATTAATTTGTGTATTCAAGTTATTCATGTTAAAATTAAGAATCATAGGAAACATTGTATAGAATTGCACCTTTGTATTTTAGTCTTATTTCACTCTGTTTTTACTAAAAGGGAAAGATGTCGAACTTTATTCCCAAAATGCATTTAAATTGCACTCACTGCAATGATTGTTTGCTCCCAGACTTGGCAAAAATGCAAACACAGCTACAGTATTTCATTAAAAATCTATATTTACATGTTATAGCCATTGGCTACCAGTATTTATTTATTCTTATTAATTTAATATGATATGATAATTAATGGTTTTGTGTGCAGGTGTGGCCGGGAATGGTGGTTGACCGAGCTAACTCAAAGAGTGTCAGACTCACCGCCATGGACAACGACCAGATAAAAGTCTTCCTTGTGCAGGTGAGCATTTCAAATCAACAGTGAGACCAGTCTTCTATTGATCCATGCTTGTGTTGTTGTATAAAGTCCTCTCAATTTAAATTAATCTATAAAATCTTGTGCCCCAAATTCAAATATTCTAGTTTCTGATTTTCCATTGATACCTGTGGTTACGGCAGTGGTGGCTGTTACGTAAAGCAGCATTGCACAATATAATACTGCTATGTTATGATATTTAATTAAAGAATAGGATGGTTGAAAGCTTGAAAAACAAAATTTATCTAAGAATCACTAATTCAATCAATATTTTTTTTATTTATTAATGGTTTTGCCTATCATTTTCTTTAATTACATAAAGAAAATCTTTTTACCTACAAAAATTTTGTACTGAACTGTATAGCCACACATTCTTCTTCACAATTAAGCATACTGCTGTAGTTATTGCAAGAGACTTATGTAAGTGGTTTGTTGCAAGGCAACGGTAAAAGAGGCAGAGAACCTGCACACAGCGCTGGAGCGACGAGTTGCCAGCCAGCGTTCTCGCGCTCCTCCTACCTCCGACTGCCCCTCCCCCAGCTCCCCAGGCTCCCCTCAGCCCGAGGCAGCAGTGGAAGAGGCAAGGTCGGGACTCGAGTCCTCATCCTTCCCAGGCACGGAACCTTCCATCAAGAAGGGGCGTAGCAGCCAAGGCTCGGCACCCCCGACATCAGGGTCAGAACATTCGGAGGACGGTCAAGATGTGGAGGTACGTGGCTCAAGTTCTACTTGAAAAGACACGTTACTAGTACCCGATTCCTTTAGAATTTGTTGCTAGGTATTCTAGGGACATTGCAATTAGATCAGACAATGTGTGTAAGCAAGTTTAGTGATGTTTATTTATAATTTATGTTTTATATTGAAAACAAGTTGAATAAGAGTATATTGTATTAGTTAAAATACTGTAGCCTAAATTCAGAGCAGATACAATCAAGTTAGACTACTCAGAATATGGCATACATCCATAGAAAAAAAAATCATAGAAATTAGAATGAAACTCTTGAATTTTAAGACAATTAATTTTTTATTACTCCTTCCCAACATGATATACAGTAAAAACTTGTTATTATTAGAGCGCGGAAAAAAGTCATTTTGCCTATCTGTGCACATGAGGACTATTTTGTTGTCATTTAAGATGTCCACCGATCTCCGGAAGTGGATTAAAATGAGCCTATATAAAAAAAGACTATTTAGACAATTTTTGTTTTTTGAGACTATTTTCGCAAAAGATGACTTTTTGTGACTTTTTGACACATTTTTAGTGCATTTTAGCTCTTTTCTTCATATTGTCAAAAAAAAAGGAAGTAAAGAAACAAAGACTTCAGTCTGTGTAAGGAAAGTCTGTGTAAAGAAATATAAAAAAATAAAACTTTTAAATAGCACTTTTGAAACGCCTTTTTGCTGCATTTTCTAAAAAAAAAAAGTGACTTTTTTGTAGACTTTTCCAAAAAAATGTGACTTTTTTCCGCGCTCTAGTTATTATGTAACTTGTTATAAGGTAAAAACTCAATATTGAGTAACGGAGTAAAGATCCCGTAAAAAATAACTAGTATTGCAGGTATAGGAAAAACTTGATATAAGGTGTACTCAATATAAGGTAAACTCAATTTCCTGGGTCCCTTGACTTTACGTAATAACAAGTTTTTACTGTATATCATATTCATCCTCACTATAGCTTGTTTTGTGTTGTTACTCGGGTGGGAAGGGGAGTAGTAGTATAGGAAAAAATTCAATGCTGTAGGTGGGTACTGGGTTCACTTTTCCCCCACCCACTTCTAACTGACCCCGTCCTCTCACCCCCAAGAGAAAAAACTCCCTCTAAATTTTTCCTTGGCTACGTCTCTGACCGCAGTATTGACTTTTGTTGCAGCTCTAGTTTGGTTGTGATGACAGAGCTGAAACTACTACTCTACGATGACAAGGAGATTCATGAGAGCAAGGAGATGATTTTACTGTTGGATGTGTAACATTGTACGCCATTCCTATACTGAGATGACATACATCTATGTGGACTCTCTAGAAATAATTTAAATTAAAAAAAAAAAAAAAAAAATACAATATAGTAAACTTATAAAGTAAACAATAAATAAATTCAAATATTTCGGACCTCATTTAACAAAAATATACAGCAACTAAAACTAAAGTATTTTAATAAAAGCAGTTTAAATTTATTTGTTTTTTGTTTTTATTATTTGTTTTCACTTTTAAAATATAAATTAAATATTCATATGACACAATTTTGAATAAATGTTTTTATTTTATTTTTTAAATAAGAAAAAAAAATGTTGGAATAAAGATATGTGCTCTTAAATAATAAAACAAAACAAAAACTACAAAGAGATAATAAATATAATAAAAATATATTTTGACTTTGGATAGAAATGAGTTTGTTTGAGGATTTTAGTAAAAAAAAAAAGTATGTTAGAAATCTTGTGACATGTGTATATTTAAAACAAATACAATGATTTTTAATAAAAAAAATAAATTACCCTCTCCAAACTTTTTTCTTAATGACATAGATTCCTAACCTACAGAATGGAGCTAGGATAGGCAATAGGCATATATGCTATGATGATGTAGCTTAAATTTAAATCATTTATATAAAAAGTCAACTTGATATTAAATACTCTCAAATTCTTAAAAACTTAATAATAGCCAAAATATCGCTTGAAAGTTTTTGGAAATTATATACACTAGCAAAATTGTTATACATTTTGTAATATATTTATAAAGTGTTTAACTCCAAGATAAAATATTCATCAAAAGTGCATTAATTAGTATATAATATTATATTTAAAGAAATTATGTCATATTATGTAAAAACACATTCAACAGTACAGATTTGAGGAAAGAAAATATATATAATTTTAGAAACTCAATGTGTTCATATAATATTAAATATAACTAAATTCAACTTTATCAAACAGTTTCACATTGCAAATTAAATTAAGGTTTCTTATTTTAATTTTTCAGTGTTATAGTACAATGACGCAATTAAAACGACAACACTGACAAACGTTTTAACAGAAATTAATAAATTATCTTTTGCTGCTTAAAAAGTTGTATACATTACAGGGGCATGTCAAATCATTTACGATTATGGGCCTATTAAAACTCAGATCATAGTTCAGCAAGGAATAACAAAAATATATAGTTGAAATATAATTAAATTTCATTACGGAATTAAACAAATAATATATTATATTTAATTATAAAATATAATATGAATAAAAATTATATAAAATTATATTTTTTTCATAAAAAAAAAGTCAATCGTTATACGTCATGCCATCATGGTATATTCCAAACAACTGCTGTATTTATACGTAACCACGTATATATATTTTACAATTATACAATTGCAAACGTTGTAAATTTTAGTTGATATATATAGGAAAAATACAATATTTATTTTTATGACGTATACAGACACATTTTGTGTGATATATTTTATACTCATGCAACTAAAAAAAAAAAAAAAAATACGAACCTAATGCACTTATTTACTTCAAATATTTATGTGCCCTATATTTTTTACTAATTAATGCATTACCAACCTCTTTTAAATATTAGAATAATGGAGTACCGACCTTAATTTTTTTTTTATTGCAGAAATGGATAGGGCGTGCAAAGTTATGCTACCCTGATTTTTTTGAGACCGGAAACTATTTTTAAAAAATTATTGAAAGTTCTTTTCGTGACGTCGATCAAGAGACGCCGCTCCTTAAGAAAAAGGTAGGACCTGCCGCCTCGTGACGTCACAAAAAGATATTTCAATATTTTTTTAAAAATACTTCTCGGGCTCAAAAAAAATATGAAAAAAATCAACTTTGCACCCTCTATCCATTTCTGCAATAAAAATAATGGAGGTCGATACTCCATTACATATTACACTTAAAAGTCGAGAGAGATTCGAGCTATAATATAGAGACGCTGTTAGTCCAGCATAATATATATTGTAACAAAATTATATCAATGCAGTGTATGCTTACATTTTTTGTACATGGATTTTTCTAAAAGACCGCATATATATATATATATATATATATATATATATATATATATATATATATATATATATATATATATATATATATATATATATAAATATGACCGTACAAGACAATTATATATTTTGTAGCACTTTGACTTTTATTAAAAAATAATAATAATAATAATAATCGTAAAACAAATTTCAATACGCGTTGCCCAATGCAAGCGCACAGGGCATGATTTGAAAGTTGATGAATTGCGGGGGATGAATCATATTATTTCCCATTGGAGTGATGTTATGTAGTGGAGAACCATTGTCTCAATCGTCTTCCCTCCATCAGAGACCCCGTGACGTATAATATAGTCAGAAATTTGTCGAAAATTTCAAAGCTTCATGAAATTTGGGTAATTAGCGCCACATCTCCCGTGTTTATTATGACGATAACTTTACCACACCTCTCATGCATGATGAAGCTCTGAAAATTTTTATCAAATGGAGTACTGACCTCAATTTTTTTATTACAGAAATAGATAGAGGGTGCAAAGTTATGCTACTGTGATTTTTTTCAGATTTTTTAGAGTCCGGCAACTATTTATTAAAAATTATTGAAAGTGCAGAAAAAGTGCCGCCTCGACTTGCCGCCTCTCTTAATAAAAGATAGGACCCAAAAGGGACGTGGATTCGAACCCGACCTCGCCAAAACTTTTTAGCAATACTTCCCGGTCCCTAAAAAATCTGAAAAAAAAAAATCAGAGTAACCTAACTTTTCATCCTCTATCCATTTCTGCTATAAAAAATTTTAATGTCGTTACTCCATTTCTGAATATATACGATATACGACAAGAAGGTCTCTACGCGCGGCCACACGTGTGACAGTAACAGAATTTTAAAATACTCCCGCCATTATTAAAAAGTTTAAAATTATTATTATTTTTTTTCTTTTGTGTCTTATATATACTTGTTTTAGCGCTTGTTGGTTTCATATACCTTCTACTTGACGGCGCGCTTTTCTTATACCTCGATAGAAAAGAGAGGAACATTTGGTCTATAGTAGCGCTACTGTAGAGAACTAAGAAGAAGAAGGAAGAAGAAGAAGCATGGTGGTGCCAAAATTGTCTTGTGACGTATGTTAAGAAATAGACGACGACGCGCGCTACGAACTAACGCTAGAAAGAGAGAACTAAAGCGACTAAAGTATGTAAGACGAGTTCAGAGCTGAGAAATGGAGGGAGCAAGTAGCTGATTTTATAATATTCTTAAATGAATATACTCACGATAAAGTTTTAAATACTAAATAAAACACTATATTTATGTTATTATGATAAATAATATTATAGTGATAATATATTCCAAAGAAAAAAAAAAAAGGGGTGAAGTGTATAAAAAAAAAGTGTATATTTTTTTATATAAAATTCCACTATAGTGATATAAATATACTTATATAAATTTTCTTGTTATTGTTTAAATATAAATAAATAAAAAGAAATACATGAGGATAATACTAAGAAGTGAGTGTGATAAGATACAAGATACCAAGATGATGTTTACTGGTGCTCATTCTAAGAAGAGAAGTAGTAGCAGTGCAGCTGGAGCTGCTGCAAGAAGACAACAACAACAACAATTGTTGTTACAACAACAACAGCAACAACAACAACAACCATATGAAAGACTGAGGGCTGCTAGTTATTATGAGGTAATTTTTATTTTTAATTTCTTGTATATTATATTTATGACACTGACATTTATAATAAACATTTTTTTTATATGATTATAAGTTAATGTTTATACATATATTTCTCTTTACAATTATAAATAATATTATAAATATATTGTTTAGAGATTGTGTACATTTTTCCCATACTACATATCGGTCTGTGTATAGTTATTGTCAATTAATCACCCAATTGTTTTTTTTCTGGAATTTATAAGTTTTAATTAAATTTTGTTCTATAGATCCTGTAATTAACTAATAAAATAAATCACATACATGTTTAAATAAAATGTACAATTATTATACAGGAAACAAAATATAACTGTATATAAACACATAGCTATATGGGTACTTTAAAAAATATATGTAGCTGGTCTCACCTCATTGCAGTTTTAACTGTTTAGATTGCTGTATTTAAATATTATATATTGAATATATTTTAAATAATATATATTTTCACAAGAAATGTTTATAATAATTTCACAAATACAAGATAAAAATGACCGAGTAGTTTAAATATTTATATAATACCTTTTCTTTATTTATGTATTGTTTTAATTGTAAACGAGTAAACACGTGATTATTTTCTAATCCTTCAAAATTAAATTAATTTACTAATTATATTCTTTGGATTAGGCCAGTAGGTTGTTTATAATATTGAACAAAATTGAACCCAGTTTTTAGAATTTGCAGTGTTTATAACAATTTATAACAAAGGAATTTAAACCATCATGCATTGTTTTATATGCAGTTTAATTTACTCAGCAAATTTATGCAAATTAAATAATAAATGATAAAAGAAAACATGATAAACTTTTATGACATCGTTAATCAATAATATATACATTTAAGGTTATTTACAATTCTGCTTACGGCGCTTTATTTCAGCTTCAAGCATCTAAAAATTAATTATTAGAACTAAGTATTATGAGCTCCATACATTTTTTTTTTTATTGGGCCTGTTTTGATTGTAATTTGACAATTCTAAACTGACAGTAAAAAATACAATTTCAAAGAAATAAACAATGGCAATGGATATCATTAGCATCAAAACCGGATATTTACACTTTCTTTTAAGAGACAATGGAAAACAACGCAAGAATAATTGTTCTACCAACATTTTTGAAGGTGTAATTTAATATTTTTCAGAAATATATTAATTATGATAAAATTAATATGCTTCTATGAAATAAAAGCGGCTTTATAAAGTATTTTGGTATGCACCTTGTGAGTCATTATTATTCTAATTTAATCGCACGATTTCTTATTGTCACACTGAGAATTCGGACAGAACAATAAGCCCGGAAGTGAAATGTTATTTTGATTATTTGGTTTGCAAATTTCCCACTACACATTTGATATTTATAATATTAACGAGTCATTCGACATCTACAATATTATTATAGTTTTACACATTGCATTGAAGTTTATCATTCTTAATATCAAAACGATATAAAAACAGCATAATAATAAAACTATATATCGTGATTGGTGTTTTCAAAACAGCTAGTAGGCTATTATTATAGTTATTTATTTATTTATTCAGATCAATTTGAAATTTATCGAGAGCTTAAGGTGAAAAAATTAATAAAAAGTCAAGATAGTAGGTTAATTAAAAAATAATAATATTAAAAAAAAAAAAAAACTAGTGCTCTACTGGAATGTGTATGATGCAGCAAACTAGCAGTATATTTATTATAGTAACTTTATATAATTATTATATACATGCCTAATGGATTTTAAGTTTAATCGATTATATATATGTATTAAAATTTAAATTTACAGCTTATTAATTTATTTAGCTAGATCATTAATTTAATATTTAACTGCAAATTATTAATCGAATGTCTACAGAACATCAAATTTAATATAATATAAATGTATGCAGTAAATTATGCCAATCTCTTATAAGTTCAATTTTAAACAAACCATCAATGTTGGCGTTTTGCATTTTCATTACTTAACATTATTATGAATAATTACTCGTAATTATGCAACCAAATCTTATCTTGGATTATTAGGTGAATATCTATTCTATAGACACTTTATAATTATTACATTGTTTTTGCAACAGTTTCTATTTACCCAATATATAGTCTCTCTTGTGTCTGTTTCTACTGCTGAAAGATTTAATAAAAGTATATATAAATTATTATATAATATTATTTTGTTACAAATTCAATGCAAAATTAACAAATATATCATAATTATGATTTCTTCATAATTTTACTTACGCCTCATTTATAATTAAAATAACATTATGACATAATGCATAACTCGAATGACTTCATACATAAGTTATGAATTCGTCACAATGTTTTTCGTAATACATCCTGTATGTAATAAATAGACGAATAGCTCAGGGTTCTCTCGTTTAACAATCCTCTTAAAGGTCCTTTAATTGGCTAATGTTGAGTTTTATGACATAACATACCTCAGCTATACTTAGAGGTGGTGAGACATAATTTTAATACGTAATATATCTTCAAGGTAGTTGTCAAAGAACGCAAGATTTATACAGTAACAATACAGTGCATATAAATTGCTAGGCACACGTACTTTATTGTTTTTTATTAGTCTTTTATTAAACACAGAAAGTGTACATATTAACAGCACTAGAAACATACATTATAGAAAAACATTACAATAGAACACATAAAACATACATACAAAACATATATAATAGTTACAGAATAATAGAACAATAGAAAATGATAATAAAACAATATAAAATAAAATAACAGATGATACTAACAGCCTGTTACATCATAATAATAATATATCATATATATAATCACATATATAAAACAAAATATGACATAGAAAATAGATAGAATAAAAAACTTATTGCTTCATTGCTATTCAAAATCTATAGACTATATGAAATCTCCCCTGGCATAATCGCTGATAGGCTTAATTCTAGATTTACAGATATTTAAATGATATTGGCTACAATATTCATTACATAATTTACATACACAAGATTGTTCAGCTTTATGATAACCAGAAGATTTACAAATTAGATGGTGGAAGCCGTGAACAGCCTGGCGAGTTAAGACATTTCTAACATTGGATCTATCCAATTGGGGCAGACACCAATGTTTACATGTCATAGCATCAGTGCTGTAAAACTCAGGATTAATATCCTGAGCTTTTTGATTCCTGACAGCTATAAAATTGGAATATTGATCTGTCGTTGGAAGTTTAAACATTTCTTTGATTTCTGTAATAAAATAATTGGAATCTATCAGTTTATAGGTCAGTCTAGTTTCGGTAAATTTTGACAGACACAGTAATCTTTTAACAAACATGGCTTTTACTGATTCTAATTTATCAAAATCGGATACAGATAAATGAGGCCATACAATTTCAATACCATAAGTAGCCACAGGGGCGACTTTTAAATTGAATAGTTTGAGCCCTGTTTTGACGGATAGACCAGACAGACCTGAGATAGTGTACATAACAGTGATAGCGTTCT
The DNA here is from genome assembly GCA_949825025.1 of Siphlonurus alternatus. Classification (NCBI taxonomy): domain Eukaryota; kingdom Metazoa; phylum Arthropoda; class Insecta; order Ephemeroptera; family Siphlonuridae; genus Siphlonurus; species Siphlonurus alternatus. The sequence continues at coordinate 16,078,474 of OX463784.1, read as the reverse complement.
TACATCTTTCTGTTATATGTTTAGAAAAAGAATGCCCTGTCATTTGAAGTATTATATATGCCAAGATATTTAAATGAATTTAGAAATTCAATCTTTTGACCGTCACAATAAATTTCATCGTTTTTGCATAACGGTCCGCCTCTTCTAAACTTAACAACCTTGGTTTCCTTGTTTTTAGTATGCAATAAAAAAATATAAAGGAAAAAAATTAATTTCTTTTCAACTTTGTTTTATTTCAGCTCGTGTACTTTAACAATAAGTACAGTCGATTTTGTACATGGTGTTGATAAAATCAATCACCAGAAAATTTGTAAGGAAAGGGTTTATCACAGTGCTTGTGAGATATACTGTACGCATCTAATACTCCCTAGTTATTTTTTTCTCTAAGGAGGAAGATTTCTAATCCCGAAATCATCTCTTGTCTAACATTCTGTAACAACAATTACTTGGTACTTACCCATGTCTTCCTGTTCCTTATATCGAAATTGGTCGGAAGAAAGTTTAATTTACACAAATTATCTGAAACAGAATACAAAAGAACTTAATATTTTTAATTAATATCAGGTATGAATTGAGAGACGTAGAGAAACTTTAAATGAAGTGTAGTTGTCTAGTTGAATTAAAGTATCAGAAATACATTGCCATTTTGATAAATAAAATAAATATATAAATGATTTTGTTTTTGCTGCTTCATTAATAAAATTGTTTACTCAATTTTTAGCTACTTTATTGTTAACTATGAATTACATTTATTCACATAACATGGTTCATATTGGCTTCCTATTTTGCTCGTTTTATTTTTTAATGTGTAATCATTTTTACTTCATGCAGTTACAAAACAAAATCCACATAAACTGCGTGATACTATGCATAACAATTGCCCGGAGGTGTATACGGGAGTGTATATACAAAGAATTTATATGTGTTATGTAGTATTAATTCTTTGGCATATTTGGCATATACTTACAATACAATTATGTTTAATTGTAATACAATTAGAGCAGTATTGTTTACTAACAAAATCAATATATTTAAATTAGTGCTCAATTAAATTGCTCGCATCGTTCGAAGGTTCGAAGTAAAAAATGAGTATGCACAGCTTCTAGTTACGTTATTCGTAATACTTCAACTTAATCAAAACTATTTTTTGTAATTTATTTTTATTTGAATAAAAAATTAATAAAATACGTTGGTTGTTATGACTCTAAATACAGAATTTAATTTTAACCGATTTAAAAAATTAAAAACATTAATAAATTATGATTTATTTAATAAATAAATCAAATGATAACTTTTAATGTTTTTTACAAATTTTGCTGCTATTAAAATTATTATATTAAATTTTTAAAACTAAATTTTTCGTTGTATTGTATTGATATGAATGGGAAAATGGTTTAATAAATCATAAAACTTATAAATTATATATTATTCCTTTCATATTTTTCTGCTTTTCATGGACAGTTCTTACAAAACATTAAAAAATCTTTGTTCGATCCTCTTTGCCAGGGAATTTGGTTTATCCACATACATCCTTACGCATGATGGCAAATTAAAACTAAATTTGCTGTACTTACTGCTTAAATTACAATACAAAATAAGAGTAATAAACACATTTTTTTAGCATTATTATAATACAGAGACAACAAATTTTTTATTACAATAAAACTTTTTCCAATCCCAAATTATTTAAGTTTAAAGACCAAGAAAAATTATTTTTCGATGCATGTCCTCGAGAAATCAGTGGTTGAATTTAAAATTGAAATATATTGAATTATTTAATTTTTAATATTTTTATTAGGTCCTCATAATTATTCTAAGCTCTTATTCTTAGATGCTCAGGCGCATGTAATGTTATTAACTATTTACACAGTAAAGTATACATATGTAATGGAATGTAAATTAAAAGTTACATTTTTTTTCTACGAGAATTTGTCGAGAAAAACAGCAGTCTCATTTTATATTTTAATTATCTTTATAATTAATTAGTAATTTCTCGTAGGATAAATAATTTTTCAAGCAAAATTACAGTGTGCTTGCAATGTAATGCTAGTGTAATTTAAGTGTCATTATGTAATAAAAATATTTATATTTATAATAATATTATGTACTATTGATGAACGTTCTTTTAATTTATAAATATAATAAAAAAATAAGTAAGTCAACAAGAAATTTCTTGAAAATGAAAAACGTAACTGGAATTAGACTTATAGATGGTATAATCAAGTCTATAATCATTATAATTAATATAAATTAGTATAAAAATGGTTGAAACGTGTAAGCGTATATATCCAGTGTTCCTTTTTAACTATTTAAGATTGTACACTAAAACAATTTTATTAATCTTCATTGACTGTTTTGATCTCACCATGGTGCTATAAAACTTCATGAGCCTGCCTAGAGTCCCATATACCCTTCTGTATATGCAACCCGTTTGATTTATATGCTATACAAGTTGTCAAAGCGCAAGGCGATATTTAATTTTTTTACTCAATTAATTAAATCAATTAAAACAAATTTAAAATATTATTTTGTGTGCAATAAGTGGATCAACAAATTGAACTAAGAACACTGTGGAATACTTGAGACTTTTAAATTTCTATTTTTAAGCAAATAATAAAAAAATAAAAAATCCAAAAAATTTGTAAAACCCCGCAGGTGGAGATGATAAAATAAGACTTAATTGTTTTGAATCCTAATTCTGTATTTGTATTATGTGAATTTGAATAAAACCTATTCTGAATCTGAATCTGTATTTAATTTTTGTTAAATTTCTCAGACAAATAAGTTTTTATATAATAATATATCATGGTCAGTACTATGAATTCCAGATATTACTATCATAATATAATTGAGGTATTTTGTAATAAATTAAGTAATTATCACATAGTTTCTAACGTGCAAATAGCACTAAAAATAGTCACCATCGACACGAGTCGTTACCCACATGTAAAGTAAACAAAAGCTACTTTATTTTAAATGTCAATTTAAGTGTACATTAATGTTAGAAGTGACCTTTATGATCTATAGTGACATTTTCGTGATTCGGGTAGTAACTTCAACACCATGCCATTATGAACAGCTAATAATATAGTATGCAATGTTTTAGGATAATGCTGAAAAGGACTTTATAATATTGTAAATTGTCCATAGGAATGAAAGTTATTATGCTCAATTTAGAAATATATATATATATATATATATATATATATATATATATATATATATATATATATATATATACGATAAAATTTAATTTATTTGTGGTGCGCCAGATGTAATACAAGACAAACGAAAGAATTTGCTAATTATTTTGCAATAGAGGTTATTTTCAAGCATAGAATAGAAATTTCTTTATTAAGGCGATGTTTGGCCTGACAGCCATTCTTACACATAACTTCAAATACATATTATAATATTACTGTTTATACTTAATTAGGCCAATAACATAGTTTCTTGAGGTACGTAACTTTTATCGTAGAACTTTTGTCCACACACGTTTCACTATATATCGCAATTTTAAATCACATATAATTATTATACTTTCACAAATATTTTAATTATAATTTATGATATAAAAACACCACATAATGTAGCAAAACCTTTAAATAAAATTATTATATTAATTGACAATAAATATAATTGAAAAATGCACCAATATAATATGAACTTTACTTTTACTAAAAATGTAAATAACACACAAGTACAAATTGATAAAAATGAACACATTACAATTCAAAAAGTTATTAAAAATATTAATGAACAATGATAACATATCTTATGAGAAATTGAAATTGTTTCTTTTCCATGATGCATTGCAGCTTTAATTATGTTTTTGCAGCAAACGTTGCATGCTGAAAGCATACTTATAATAGAGATAACTTAGCAAATTGACTAACATAAATTATAAAAACAGAACTGGGAGTTGCATTACAAGACTGCATTATATTGGCTTCACAAAGCACAGTGGAGAAACTAGTGGTGAAATAATGAACTACATTGTAGTGGAAGATAAAGTGGATGACTAAATGAATTGTGAAATAATTAAAGACGATTATTAAAAATATGCTTATTAATACAAAGTGTTTTCTTACAAAATATCGTTTTGGTTTCATCGTGCATGTTCGGAAGTACTCTGGCTCGTGCACGATTTTTCGTTAAAAAAATTCTACTAATTTTTTAGGGTACACTACATTTTTTTATTTTATTATTATTATTTTTACAAGGATATCCCTATGAGCTTGGAGCTTGAAGCTAGGTAATGATAAAGGGATAAAGGAGAGAAAAGATAGCAACCACGGCCTGTTACACGTCCCCGTTTTCACTGAGGTGAGACTGAGGAAACCGTAGGAAACCTCAGTCAGAACGGACACCTCTACTTTTTATCAATGGACTAAAGTGATGTCCAAAGCTTGGGGAACTACACACAAGTGCATCATTGCACTGGGTGGAAAGCGAGATTAATTTACCCCCAGGGAGGGAGCAGCGTAATTTTTACTTAAAACGGTCACCCATCCAAGTACTAACCACGCAGGACGTTGCTTGACTTCATTGACCTAACGAAAACTAGTCAATACACTAGTATTGACACTAGTATAATATATACACTAGTTTGCGAGGTGTAAGAATGGGCTTGCCTAGCTCTAAACCTCGCCACAATAAAGCAATTTTATATTCTACACTGCGCCACTCTCAACCTCTGAGTTGAAGAGCGAGTGATCAGCTGAATGAAAAATAAGTTTGTAACATCATGCCCTCAGGGGAATAAATATGTTATTTTTCAATACATAAAATGTCGTTAACTATCAATATTATAAGATTAACAATACATTTACATCATAAAAAAAATAAAGACATTAAAAATTATTTTCGTCAAAATTTAAATCACACCTCGTTATGTTTTACGAATGTCGCCATAACATTCCACCACAGTCTAGCACCTCTACTACTACTAACATAGCAAACTAAAAGCACGTTGCTTTCTTTTATTTTTTTTTATTTTAACGTTTGTGACGAGTTTGGTGAGTTAGAAAAATATAAACTGTTCTTCTCTAGAGCTGTCTGTCTATTTCAACATAAATAGATACAAAATAACTTTTAAAAATTTATTTATATACACTTAAGTATATTAAAATGAACTTTATGTACCTTATGAAAAAAGTTATATTTTAAAAAGTATATCCTTTCTTCCCACTAACTTTTGTTTTGTTTGACGGTGGTAGATGTGTGAGTGACGCGAATAGCAAGATGATTTCACACCTAGAAGAAATCTTAATATACTGGATACCATGAGAATAACATTAACCCTAGCATTACCAAGGTATTTTTTTTGTCCCACATTTTACTAAGGTGGAAGGGTGTCGAAACGACCTGATATTTAAATCACATGTTGAAAAAAAAATTTAGTTTTTTTTTTCTCATTATTTTTTTGAGGAAATATATTACTCGTTGACTAACTAAGGATTATAAATTTTTCAGATTTTTTGGAGTAGTTTTTCACTTTATTTCCCGTTTTAAAAGAGTTAAGGTGGATTTTCATGAGCGATTTCCAGCCTGCGACGCGACGCGAATAAAGCGCACTTGCTATAACATCCATTGGCGGCCATATTTGGCGAATTAAAGAAAAAGAGCATCGTAATTAACGCGATTACCGGCGAATTCGCCGCCGCATAGGATTTCGCAGCTATTACGTCAAATCGCGCCGCATCGCCGTTGTCGCTCATTAAAATCCACCTTTACGGGTCATCTTGACCCCCCCTCCCCCCTTCCTCTCTTTCTCTTGATAATGCTAGAGTTAATATACGTATGACAACAATCATATTTACAATGCTATAGAGTTATAGAGAATAAAATATTAATGCAGTATTAATAATAAATTAAAAATTAACTCTAATTTTAGAATAAATTTTGACTTAGAAATCAATGCAGATGCCTAAAAATGTGTAAAGCTGTATAGTTTCAATACATTTTTAAAACACATTTGAAAAATGTATCTTTAAGATATAAACTTTTATTTACTGCATATATATTATATAAAAAGAGATAACTTTTGCTGTGGTCCTTAAGTTAGAGTTAAAAAAAATGGGAAAGCTTACAGCTAAAATCTTTCAGCATAACTTCTCATTTTGGTCCGCAGTATCGATTTTGCTTTCATCTGATATGGGTGCTGTTTTTTGCCCATAAAGTTGAAATTGAATGATGTTAGGCAACTTGTTAAGCTTAGTAGCGTGGAGGGATGCATAAGCAGAAGGGGTAACGGCGTCATGCTCTGTTGAAAGAGGATCTATGACACATACGAGGTCAATAAAATACAAAATAATGGAATGTGAATACTTGATTTTGAATATATATATATATATATATATATATATATATATATATATATATATATATATATATATATATATATATATATATATATATTAAAGCATCCACTTTTGTTCAAGTTAAACTCAGATATTCACAATCATAACACCAGAGCAAGTAGGAAGATTTTTGTTGAAAGGCATAATTTGTCTATGTATAAGAAAGGACCTCATTTTCTCTGCCTGTTATTGTATAATCACCTGCAACCTTTTATCCAAATGACATCTTGCTCTGACAAAAATGCTCGTAAAATCATTAAAGGGTTATTGATTAAGTTCCCTTTTTATACTATAAGAGAGTTTTTGGAGACTGATGTGAATGTATTTTTGAATCAATTACAAGCAGCAGAATGTTGATATGTTATGACTAATTTTAGTAATAGTTTGTTGAGTGAATTATGTATTTGCAATGGTTAATTGATTATTGTGTGCAAAATTTTTTTTATATTGAACTGTGTATATGTATACGTATGTTTGTTTGACTGTTGAAAATGAAACGACATGATCTATATATTACAACTGTAATCAAAAGATTGAAATAAAATTCTATTCTATTCTATTCTATTCTATTCTATTCTATTCTATTCTATTCTATTCTATTCTATTCTATTCTATTCTATTCTATTCTATTCTATTCTATTCTATTCTATTCTATTCTATTCTATTCTATTCTATTCTATTCTATTCTATTCTATTCTATTCTATTCTATTCTATTCTATTCTATTCTATTCTATTCTATTCTATTCTATTCTATTCTATTCTATTCTATTCTATTCTATTCTATTCTATTCTATTCTATTCTATATATATATATATATATATATATATATATATATATATATATATATATATATATAATATATATATATATTTTAGTAAATTTTAATACTAATAACTACTGATTTATTATAAGTAATATGTATGAGAAAAATCAACTAAAAACCCTCCAGATACTGTATATTTTTTGCAGGTGTGCTTGATACCGTTTTATATACTAGATTTATTATTAAAATAAAACCTACAACATACTAACGCATACTTGCAAAAAATATTGATTAGGAATTTTGTTTCGTTATTGAATTTTATTGTTTAGTTCGAATTATCATTGATAGACAATAATGGTTGCATTTTTTTATTTCATATTTAGAAAATATACCTAAAATTATGCTTTTCAGAATTTTATCGGATTTTTTGGAGTGCGGGAACTAATTTTAAAAAAATATTTAAAATACCTGAATTTGGGTGGTACACTTGATGGGACAACCGTGACGTCATTTGTCGTGCTGTGATTGGCTGTTGATGATGTCACGGCTGCTGTGATTGGCTATCGATGACGTCACGGTTGTCCCATCAGGTGTACCACTCAAATTCAGACATTTTAAATATTTTTTTAAAATTAGTTCCCGCACTCCAAAAAATCTGAAAAAATTCAGAAAAGCTTAATTTAATGTATATTTTCTAATTATGAAATAAAAAAATGCAACCATTATTGTCTATTGTTATTAAATTTATGACAAAATATGGAATGTGGAATGAGTTTCAACTTTGTACTTTACAAAGATTAATAATAAAACAAGCTAGTTATTGTGTGGTAAGGTATGACATGTGTATCACTAGAAAAAAATATTATAAGGAAATCAACAGAAAAAATGCTAAATGGAAGAAAATTTTGTGCTAAAATTTTACCATAGCAAAGTTAAATAGAAGTTTCCTATTTTACTATTTAGTATTTTGTGAAGATGCGTTAAAAACATAATATTAAGGGCTGTCTCACACAAAATCGCATTGTTTTGCAGCGTATGATAAAAAACATAAGAACCTATGCGATCAAGTATACGCGCCCACACAGCTTTGTTTCATTGTATCTCATGGATCGTACGTTTATTTCCGGTTCTAAATTTTTATACGATGTGATACAAAGGCAGTGTGCGACCTCCCTTACACCTAAACCTTGTAATCAAATTGTATCGTAATGTTTGTCTTGTGTTACTCAGGGAACAAACGTGTCCACGTTTAACATGTCCAAGTTGTGAGATAAAACTGAATTTGTTTATGATTTCAGCAACAACGAGACTTACCTCATGCCTCGTCACCGCCAAGCAGATTTGTGGTAAGCAAAATAAATTTTATGATGAAAAATATATCAGGAAATTTAAACCAAGCAATCAGAGATTATCAGAGGCATATACATTTTATATCTTATGGTCAAGAATAATAACAATACCATAATATCAAGAAACTTGTAAAATAATTTATTAATTAATTTGCGCTTTGGACTCCAATGGTTGCGTATTTGCATTGTCTACTATTTTTTAGCCCATGGCATGCGCTTAAAACAACAAAATCAAATTAAAAAGAAAGGAAAAAAAAAAAAAAAAAACGATGAAACAATGTAAAAGTAATTTTTTTTATATAATATGCTACAGAATGATACTGGGTATCAACCGGACTTGTTAAAAATATGCAATGGGTTTGTTCATAATAAATACACCATGGAAAGTTGGGTTTTCATTGTGTGTTACCTGTACAGATGGATGAAATAATAAATAAATGAATCTGCAAATGCAAATCGTTTGTGCAAACAAACAGATCTATTAAGAGTAAAAAATTTTGTTTTCATATCTCGCCGAAAATTGCTAAACTCGTTTGCATGTGATTTGATAAGAAAAAACGTGAACATAAAATTGATTTGAATTTATATAAAGTTAAATGCAAAGATTTTGTAATACCATCAACAAGAATTTTTTGTTATAAAAATAGAATGAGGAAAACTTTTGATAAATTCAAATTTAGCATGAGGTCTAAACAAAACTTCTTTCGTCTGTCACCTTAATGGTAAGTGGACACTTACGTCCTTACTCACGATATTCCAAATAGATTTCCTCTCGTCATTCAGAATTACGTGCTGCTGCATTCTCAGACCGTGATGACATTTGTTGACTGTGTCAGTGTCGACTCATTTATTTGACTACATTTTTGTAGGATTATTAAGTATTATATTACATGAAAAAGTCATAGCTTTCAGGCACACTCCTCGTCTCTGAAAAGTTCCCTTTTGCAATCGTGTTAATCACCATTGTGATATAATTCAATTAAATTCATTTATTTAATCACTGAATGTACAAGTACAACATGGATTACGTCATTTTACAAAATATAACAAACAAACACTGAAACACTTTACAACAAACATAATATAATACTAACAGTTACTAATAACATGGCATATATAATTAATATTAATTATTTATACAAAAATATTTAGAAAATCACACTAGACAATATATCTTCAGGCAAATTATTGCTAAAAAACATCTTTACAGAATAAAACTCTTTGTTAATAAGTATTTGTTTTAATTTTTCTTTAAATAAATTAACATTTTCCACCTCTCTCAGACACAATGGTAAAAAGTCATAAATTTTAGATGTCTGATAAGCAGAACTTTTTTCCAAAGGACTTGAGTTATGCACTTCTAAAGCTATTTTTTTCTTTATTTCTTGTATTATAAGAGTGCAATTCATTATTATGTGTATATAATTCTGGGTATTTTTTTTTTAAAGAGCACAATTTAATATATATAACCTATATAGGCAATGTTAACATTTGAAATTTGGACAATCATAGGACAAGGACAAGGTAATTAACAAATCTGCAACGTGAAATTTTCAGAGGCGACGACTGTGTACTATAATCTGCAATTAATTTTGCCATTTGCAATTAGGCAGGATCAAGTAATATGCTAGATAACAAAAAAATAATACGATTGCAGCTATACCAACTATAAACAATTCAGTATTAACATTTGATGTAGAACGTCTTAATAACAAGAAGGTTTAGAATAATATGTACTGTATTTGATTGATGAAATTTGAATGTGCACATCACTGCAAGCAGGTTGTAAAATTAGGTTTACAATTAGGTTCAATTAAATAAGGAAAGAAAATTGGCTACAATTTATATAAAAATACTTAATACTTAAAACTATTTTATTGAGAACTATTTTATATTATAAAATAATATATTATGTATTTAACATAAATAAATATGCTTTTCATTTTGAAATAAACAATGACAATATTAATATTTTTTTAAAAATAAAATTTATATTCAAAATATAAATATATTATTTTTATAATATATTCTATTTTGCATCAGTATAAAATATTAAATGCATTTTACGATATACTTATTTTTTCTTCTTTTTCAACTATTAGAAGTAACATTATAACTTTTGGATTACCTAATATACTTCACTAGCATGCATATTTTTTAAAACTAATTGTTTATTTACATTTGTGGTCCAGGTGTTAAAAGAGTGTTGTGTTATCAAAACTAATAATAATGTATGTGTAACGACATTTTAAGTAAGCGTCGTCGTATTTTTGGTTCTTACATTAGGCCAGTTGTGACGTCACAAACTCCTTTGTGTTCGTCACTCGCTAATGAACGTTCTTAGGTCGCCGCCACTACCGTTTTAAGTGAACCCTTTCTGTCTACACTTATACCAAGCTGTGACTATACAAAGTAGTACTACTCAGGTACAAAATAAATGGTATATACAATTACGGGTTGTGTACGTGATGCTTAGCAGCAGAGCTATATAAAAATAATTAAAGTGCGCACCACAAAAAAAAAGAGGGAAAATTCAAATTAGTATTTTCTAAAAATAGTTTAAATGGTTCTTCATATCGAATTGAAATCCAAAAACTTCTATCTAATATAGGTTCTCCAGAAAAAAATTCAACTGTTAGAGTGAATGCGTCATTTAACATGGATTTTCTGTTGAAAAATGAGAACATCAATTTTAATTCTCACTTGAGCCATGAACATATCGCAATATTTTTTCAGATCAACTAATGCAGTGTATTTTTCGATATATTTTAGGGTATTATTTGTATATCCCATGTTGAATGAAAAATTCACTCTAAATTTAGATTTTTTTTTCTGTATAAAGTACACTCATCGCCTTGGAAAATTTCCCACTTGCAGCCTTTTTAATCACTATGCCCTGTGTTATTTTTACGGGGAATGATGATTAACAGGACTGCAAGTTGGAAATTTTACAAGGCGACGAATGTACATAATGTGAGATAGAATTTTCCGGATTTCGATTTCATATGGAGAACCATTTGAACTATTTTTATAAAATACTAACTCGAATTTTTATAATTAATTTTTGTGGTTCGCACTTAACTTCAAGTATACACCTCTGTATAATATAGGAAGCTATCTCCCAGTATAATATAAAAGTGATTTGGTCCAATTTTTAATTAAAGAATATCTCAAGTATATACGGCTGTAAAATTGTTGTAAAATAAGACAAACGTTCGGCAAATTTGATTACTTATTTTTCTTCACACTATTTTTTTCTAAGCTGAATCTCTATAAACGGGAAGAAAAATGTGTGTTATAACTAAAAGAAACAAAAATATGAAACGCATTACATAAATTACAGCTTGTCTCCCACAAATTTTTTTGACTTGTTTCATTACTTTGTGAAGCAATATTTACAATAAATTTGAGAATTTGTTCTTTCTCTCCTAAAACAAAATTTTAAAAGAAATTAAATTAATAAAACTAAATTTAAAAAAATCCATTGGACGTTATGCAAAAGCAACTGTTGTTTAATTTTAAGCAAATATTTAATGACGCGATTCACGAAGCAGTTAACCAGGTTTCTAACCACGTCTAGCTTAACCACGTTTAACTAGGTGGTTTAACACGTAAAACAGGTATAGTTAAACGTGGTTAAGATAATCGTGGTTAGAAATCTGGCTAACTGATTTGTGAATGGAATTTAATCGAGCAATCGAAGGATGTTTGCGTTTTGTGAACGCCTTTAACAACGCAACCCGCTGAGCAGAAAGTTCTTGTGGACTTTTAAATTTATTTTGAAATTTACAAAAAAAAAAAATATATATATATTTTTTCAAACATTAATCAAAACATAGCATTAATTACAAATTTTTTTTAATAATGGAATACAAATAATTATTAACCTAATCAGTAATCACACTAATCAGCTAATCACAATAGATATGAAATTGATAATATACCTAAAGCCGGTATTACACCATACAATTTTTCTAATTATTGCATACAATTTTTCCTTGCAAGAAAATTTAATCTCCATTTGTTTGTATGGAGAAGAAATTTTCTTGCAAGGAAAAATTGTATCTAAAATTGTATCGTGTAATGCCGGTATTACACGATACAAGTTTTCTAACTATTGCATACATTTTTTTCTTTCAAGAAAACTTGAACTCCATACAAATAACAAATGGAGTTCAAGTTTTCTTTAAGGAAAAATTGTATGCAATAGTTAGAAAATTTGTATCGTGTAATAATGGCTTATTAATATAGGCTTTACACGATATAATTTTGCATGCAATTTTTTCTTACAAGAAAATTTCATATCCATAGAAACAAATGGAGCTCAAGTTTTCTTGTAAGGAAAATTTTTATAGTATGTAATAATTAGAAAAATTGTATCGTGTAATACCGGCTTAATTATAAACCCTAGCAAATGTAAGACCATGCTGATGTGAATGAAAATTTTGGCATTGGATGAGAGTAAATATTGATACAATTTTACTTTTAGCAATAAATGTCAACTCTATTGTTGATAGAACAATGTTATTTTAAGTAATTGATATTACAAAAAAAAAAGTAAGGAGCAACAAATCATAAAGGATTTAATAATAATTGAGTCATCATTGCGAGTATAGTTAATTATAACTCTACCCACGTGGGTTTTAGGATCTATATTTTTTATTTCAATAATATATATAGAACTAATGGCGACTCTGAGAGAAAGTAGGTATAGAACTAAGCTGCTTCTCTCTAGCTGTACATTTGGCAACGTACATTCCTAAGTCTCTCTCTCTCTCTCTCTCTCTCTCTCTCTCTCTCTCTCTCTCTCTCTCTCTCTCTCTCTCTCTCTCTCTCTCTCTCTCTCTCATGCCATCAACGCAGCTGGCCCATTCAAAACCCACCTCACTAGAATAGCACATAGAAATATCAGGCAGTACAAAATTACAAACCTCATTTAAAACTTCTCACCTCACTTCAAGAAATTTACTTTTTTTTTTCCAACACATTTTAATTTCAAATCTTATATTTTACAGCACATAAATTTAAACATTATTTTATCATAATTTATATTATGTTGTATTACATTATTATTTAAATAGCTTTCAATTTGTATTGCATCAATTCTTGGCTCGTCATTCAATTTGATCGTATATTAAAAATCAATTAATTTTGTCTTTGATTTTTTTGTTTTGATTATACTATTTAAAAAAAAAATATTGTATGTTGATTTAATTATAAAATTTTTAATTAGGTTTTTGGGTCAATCTAAGTAAGCATTGCTAATTAGTTAAATTCTTAATGTCAAGGTATATAATGTGTGGTAATTTGTTGGATGGGTTATCTTAAGCAGCATTAAAAAGGTTTCCATTAATTTTTACAAAAATAATTGTATTCTAATTCTATTCTTTATTTTGCTCTATTTGATTGACCAATGACTTTCTATAGTATAGTAATTTAAAAACTAAGCCACTTAATAGCCTCTATTAATGTATATTATACTATTTCTGACTTGCTAACCAATGTTATATAATTAACTCCTCTCACAATTAGGATACCACAGTCATGAGAGAATTCTTGAAAGTTTAAAAACATAATTTACTAAGAAGTGTTATAAGTTCAGCAAATTAAAATATGAATCACGGTTATATTAGATGTCGTTTGTTTATTAATTTGGCATATTTTCAAATTTAAACAAGAACATAATGATAATTAAATATTGGGAAGTATAATGCACAAGAAAAATAATTTAATGTGAGTTTTAGTAAGAAGATATGATTTTATTTATTTATCTTTTGCAAAACACGTTATTAATTAAGATGATTGCTAGATTGTTATTCGACTTATAATAAATAATTATCTTATATTATTTTCTATCTATACTCCAAACTAATTTTTCGATCAAATTGGTAACGTAAAAAAAATGAACACATATTATATTTTCTGGGATTTAATTAAAAATTTCCACCCAGTCGAGTCTTCAGTAATGCCATGGTTCTTGTAACCAGGCGGGGTGTTTCGGATACCAGTTTTTGTGTTAACCACTCCGCTTTCATTGCATGTTTTCTCGTGATCATACATCTACGAGTATTTTGTTTGGGTATTCATTCATGTTGATTCTTGGTGTACTGCTATAAATATTATACCAAGTACCTTGTGAACTACCTCCCTCTTATAAAATTTCCGGTACCGGGAATCGAACCCGAGCCTCGTGGGTGTTCCACCCACTGCAGTGATGCACTTATGTGTGATATTCCAGGTTTTTGATATCAATTTGGTCCATTGATAAAAAGTAGAGGTGTCCGTCCTGACTAAGGTTTTCCACGGTTTCCTCAGTCACGTCAAATTAAAGTCGTCATTAATATTTTTATTTTTATGTATAAGTTGTACATAAACTTGTTTTTATGAATAAAAGAATTAAAAAAAAAAAGTATTTCACAGCTTTATATTTAGTCATGGCATCTGAATGAACTTTATATTACTTTTCATTATTAAAATAAAACATTAAATTAATAGAATTTGTGAAGTTATAGGTAGTTTTTGTTGATAATGGAGTTACAATTAATATTATAATCACATATTTCTAAAGTGTGATGGATAGTAATAGTATTAAAAAGTTCATTAAGTGCGTAATTTATTGGTTACGCTTGTTGAATATCGATGGTGATATGCAGCAGAGATGTGTCAAACTGCCTGTTAGGTTTCTTCTTTGCATAGTAAAATTATAAGTTTCCCCATGAATGTTACCCCATGGTCGGCGTTGTCACGCACTCAATGACCTTATTAAACTTGTTTTAATGATTACACTACGCGTCTTAAATTGGTTTTTGTCGTGTTTATAACGTCTTCAAGTCATATATAGAGGCTTCAAGTGTTCCCCGGCGGGAAAATTTTCTCTATAAGCCATAAAGTTAGAAAATTTGAATTTTTCTCAGTACTTAAAGCTATTGCTTTGAAAATATCTCATAACCCCCGCATTTAGGGATTTAAGAATCTTCTGATAATGAAGCAAGAACTTTTATTCTTTATTCCTATATGAAAAAATTCTTTTATGCCAAATAAGCAATTTTGAAGTTTTTTTTTACATAAGTTTTGATTGGACGGTGGAAACACCAAAAAATCAGCTGAATTGAAGCCTCTATTGGGAGCCAGTTTGTAACGAAGAACATCACTGGCTGACATAAGTCGAAGTACACCCGAGCACCTCCGACGAAAACCTAAATGAATATGACGGTCAGTGTAGAATGGGCGCTCTTCTTAAATTTTTCAAAAATTGAAGATAATCAAAATTTAACTCACTGTAACATATATCAGGTGGGACTAATATTTGAGCTGTTTGAAGTATAGATTTTTGTGTGTTGAGAAAATTTCACTCCCATTTTTCACATGATTACAATTAAGTGAATTAAGTATCAACCTATCAACAGTATATAGCAAGCTGAATTAAATTAATTTGAATTAAATACTGAAAAAAAAATCCACCCGGGAAAAAACATACTATTAAGTGTTTAATATCCTTTATAGAAAAAGAGAATGTGTAATTATTATATGCTATACATCAGGAGACCGCTCTGTATACATTCATTACTGCTGAAATTTAAAGCAAATTCATCAATTTAAATTTCTTAATGTACAAATATTTAAATTCCTTTAATATACTGTATATGTCATGTACACTCTATTAAAATACGCGTATATAGCCGAACTCCTAATAAATGAATGTATTTCGCCATGAAGATAGACAACTAGCATTGACCGTCAAGTAAAAGCAAGCACTGATCAATGCTGGCTTCCTATATCTTATTAATATAAAACATATTGAGGGGCATTCACAAAGCACTTTAACCCCCACTTTAGCCCCAATTTTTAACCCTGGTGCTAAACATGGTGCTAAACTAGGAGCTTAACATGGTTAGCCCCTGGTTTAGCACCATGTTTAGTACCAGGGATAAAAATTGAGGCTAAAGTGGGGGTTAAAGTGCTTTGTGAATGCCCCCCAATATATTTTATAATGGATAATAAAGAGCAAAAATTTTAGTCTGGAAATACAAGATTCATAATCAAAGGTTAGCACTAAAATTTTCTATGCTAAAATCAATCTTTGTGTCCATATTGCTGCAAACAATATTTTAATTGTTTTATTTACAAACAATTGTAATTGTGAGAGTTGTATTTTAATGTACAAATTTATCGACTTTTATATTTGCAATCATTTGTACATTCCAGCCTTGAGACAAAATAATCTTAAGGTTACTACAAAGATGACCTCTGAAGTATAGACTTATCTCGTCGTAAATTTGTCCAGGGTTGCTCGTAAACTTTGAGTCAAGTGCACATTTGTGTATTAATCCTGGAGGAGCGGCCATGTGCACCTTAGCCTTCACACACACGTTGCTAAAGCTTTATACGATTGATCGTCGTGAAGATCACATCGTTTGATTTTTATATTTATAAATCACTTCAAATATTTCGAAATTGAAGGATATTGCATACAAATAAAAAAAAAAAATTATATCTTAATATATATATTTTTTTTTAATTAAAAGAACTATATGTGCATGTTTTTGCTGATTGTTAATTTATATTGTATTTTTTCTGCATGTATTTTATTTTCTGCAAAGCTCAAACTATAATGTAATATAATTTTAATTTGTACACCAGCACCTACCCATAAGGCTTCCGGCCTTGGTAGGACTGTATTATTTTTTTCACTAATAAAACTGTTTTTAAAAAATATAATTATATAATAGAAATATAGATTTAGATATTGTAGCAAGGTTTTGGCAAGCCCATTCTTATATCTATAACTGCATATATCTACATCGATATATCTATGCATGAAGGCCTGAAATATAAGACTTTCAAAAGTTTCAACTAATTGCGAATGATTTTGCCTCAATGTCCATCATGCCACCCAAGAGGCTACATATTGCTTGTGATTCATTTTAAACGTTTGTTGGTGATTTTTTTCTCTTTATATTTTATTTCATTAAACCACGCATCAGGTAATAAAAACTAATAATATGCTGTATTTTAAAATTCTTAGATATCTTACCATTTTTTTTTTTTAGTATATTATAGCTTAAAGTAATTGAATTATTAGATTTGTTTTTGTGCGAACAAATTTCTTTAAAAAAAGTTATGAGATTTCACATTTACATCATATTTCTATATATATATAGATATAAAATTACAAAAAGAGAGATATCCAAGTTTCTCACTATTTAAGTTTAGAAATTACAGGCGCAGATCCAGGGCCAAATTTCGGAGGTGGCTGTCTCCATAAGCCCAATGTTAAAAAACAAAAAAAAAAAAAAAAAAAAAAAAAAAAAAGAGAAAATGCCTATATTGCCCACTCTAAAATTTCGGGGGTGTGGGACTGCAGCCAGTCCCTGCTTGACTTTCCGTAACAGTGATAAATCTGGCTATCTTCCCTTCTTGATTCACGTCCATTATTATACGTATAAACAAATATAAAATTCATATTTTAAATATTATAATAATAAAAAAAAAAAGTATAAAAAGTATCACGATATTTTCTAGTGACGTCACTGTTATGACTGGAATCCAATACGTAGCTGCTGTCTTAGTTTATATTTTATTTTTGGACCGTCTGTATCCAGAAACAGTAGCTATATAGACTGGAAGTAAACATCAGAGCGTAAATTTTTATCTGCACTTATTGTTTTCACAAGCAGCTGGTGAACGTCCTATTTCTAGCTCAAACTGTATTGGTAAACAATTTTTTATGTTGTACCGAGGCTAAAGAATAAAAGTTTACTTAATTTTCTTGAGGTGGTAGCGTTATTTTTATCACTTTTAGCGTTTTAGCAATATTCTTCTATACGGCCGGGGTATGATACTAAAATGTATTATTTCCCAAATCAGCAAACGTCTTATCTTGCTTGTCAGTGCATTGAAACGCCAATACGTGTCCGCCGTGCCTGATTACTTTCTGTGAGGTTAGACACCTTGTTCAGGATAAAATCTACAAGTTTGCAAACGACATTGCCCCTTGCTGTATATGCAACCTGTTTCATTTAGATGTCAAACAAATTGCCTAAGTATAAGGAAGTTGTTCTGTTCTGGCTAAGGAAGAATAAAGCCTTTTTGAATTTAAAGCTATGTAATTGTTATTTGAGAGTATTTTAAGCGAGTTAATTCTTTGTGGTGAGAAAATTTTATAACTAGCTACCTGACCATTTTAAATTTCATTTACATGGTACTAACGAGACCACAATGAAAATGGTTCATGACATCTTATCTCAGTTATATTATCTTCCAATTACAGAACAATAAATGCTATTAATATTCGTAAAGCTTAAAAATTACTGTTTAGAAAACACAATTAATCGTATTATATGATCAACCATCAAATAAAATATATTTTTGTAATAATTCATAATTGTTATGAAAAATTCTTAATAATTGTCACTATCACTCCACGTGTCGTTTAAAAGTGCATGCTATTTGAATACCACGCGGTCCAATGCAGACAGGCGGTGTGATGGCAGCTAAAATGCGGCTGTAGCGTCGGGTTGGTCCCAAGCCGTCAGCTCTACATACGCTTGTTCAGAACAGGGGCGTTCTATTTTTATTGCACTCGGTAACTTTGTGTGTGAACTCTCTCTCTCTCTCTCTCTCTCTCTCTCTCTCTCTCTCTCTCTCTCTCTTTCTCTCTCTCTCTCTCTCTCTCTCTCTCTCTCTCTCTCTCTCTAGTTCACTTCAAGTCATCAAGACAAAAATCTACAATGAATGTATCAAAACAAAAACAAAAAAAATATTGTATGACATATTTAACATTCTTAATTTTTTTTGCATCACATTTATAAAGCACTTAAAAAAGATATAAGAATAATATATGAGGTGCTTTGTTTTCTTTATCTAGCGTTTCTTATTTCATTTGATGTATTGTAACTTTTTATAAATAGTTTTTATACATTCATTATAATTTTAAAAAAACAGGTGAAGATTTTATTACAGTAATAAAAAAATAATTCACTACACTGAAATTCGGATTGCAGCCATTATTTAACTACAAAAATGTTCTGGTTTATGCACGTACAAAAATTAGACATTTAATAATCTTGCTGGTATACGATAAAATATGCCTTGTGAATGAAAAATACAGCGTTGAGAATATTTAATAATTTATTTTCTCCTAAGAAATAAAAAATTGAACAAACCATATAAAGACAAAAATTGAAAACAGCATCATCATAATTAACATGCATGCGCTTAAAAAAAAAATCAAAAACAAATTTAAATCTACAGTTTACAAAATACATCGATAAATTTAGTATACAAAAAATGGTTTTATGTACTCCATTATGTATAGTATATTTTATAGCGAAGAAATCATGAAAGAGAGTTTTTTTAAATCCAAATTTAACCAAATTGTTAGAAAAAAAATTCTCCAGGGTTGTATTATCTGCCAGAGGTCTATTACAAATATGCATGATATTTTTACATTAAATGGCAGGCATGACAGCTATTACTTAGTAATTTATTTAAAAAATAGAATTTAGTATGTAATATAATATATTGAAAATAATTGAAGAGCAAATTTGAAGTGTACTCGAATATAAAATTAAAATACTCAGTAGCAATCACTTTAATTCAATTGTGTCTCCGAACTGATAATAACCATTGTTGACTGCCACCAATATGTGACAGATGTTCTCGTGATAACAAGGTGACAACGTCGCGATTATCTTCCACTTAGGCTAAGGAGATAAAATCACCTGAAAGGAAAAAATGTTGCATAGATACAGGCGGACAGTAGACGTGTGCTGTCCTAGGTGTTAAAGAGCTTGTGTTGGTTTAATTTGTAAATTTAAAGGGTGAGTAAAGCAATTTAATTCTTCAGGAGTGATTTTATTTTTTAAGTATTATAATATTGCCACATAATTATACCCAGAATAAAGAACCAAAGCAATACTTCACCTACTTCACCCGAAAACTTGAAACAGATTTATTTAAAAATAAAGACATATAATCATGCTTTTTTTTATATATATATTTTAAATTGATTTAAAAAAAATCAATATAGTGTTTCATTTATACGTGCATATATAACAATAACAAAAAATTAAATAATTATATATATTTTTATAATTTAAAAAGTTTAAATTTAATTTTAATATTCAAAATTTATTACGATATAATATATAAACTTATAAATCTATAACCTAGGAGTAATTTTTTTTAACTATATAAGTTGAAATGCCTGAACTTTGCAACAAGTTGAACAAGTTCTACAGTTCTTCAAGAGAGAGTTTGACCATTGCCGTTATTGTACGTGTGAAAAACTGTTGAAACTTCATCATTTCTGTCTATTTCTATTATCAAACTCTTGCATGAAACACTATAGATTGCAATCATTGCAAGCAAGCTTTTGACGAGACTAACATTGAAATGTGTTTCAGGTTAACAAGACTCGATCTCCAGTCCGACCCGTCAGTGGACTCGGACCAAGGTATTTCAAGGGAGGAGGATGGTAAGAGTCCAGCACATGTGGTAACGTAAACACTCAACATCATCTATATATCATTTCTATATAAGGGAGTTCTATTGTTTTTATAAAATAACCTATTACAATCTAGAGATTGCAATAAAATAGTTAGGAATTTAAAGATATTCTTCTTACATCAAGCTTAATTTAGGGGAAAAAATGACTGAAAAAATAATGAAAAATGCTTCGGCCACTGCTAAAAATGCTGCACTTAAATGGAAAAACTGCATACCATTTTTTTAAAATGCCTTATTTTTAAATGTTGGATTAGCAAAGTTCAATATTTATTATTTTTTTTTGTATATTTACATCAAGTAATTCACATGTATTTACTAGAGCATGACTGGTAGCATTTGAGATCAATCGTTAAGACAGGGTGAGGAGATACATTAATTTAAATGTGTAATGCAAGGATTAAAAATTATAACAAGTGCGTACAAATTATGCGTGGGAGTTTTGATTAACTAAAAGGATTGCGTAGGAGGGATGCAAGCAGGTCTACATGTGAAGACAGGTGTATAAGAGAGATATTTGTGGCTTCCTGCCTCCGTACGTAAAGAAACAGTCCGCGAAAAAACAACATGTGAGATTACTTCTTGCAAAATTTGACATTTATTACGTACTTACATTCTGCATTCTTTTAACATAACAGTTTTACTTAGAAATAAATGGTATGGAGGATTGGAATTTAAATAAATAGTTTTTAAATGCTATGAATTTTGTTTACAGTAGTACTATGGAATTTATGAATGTACACTTAAAAATAAAAATGACTAAAAAAAAAAAGGAATGTATGAGTAATGAGAATGGAATTGAATTTAAGACTAGTTTGAGAGAGAGAGAGAGAGAGAGAGAGAGAGAGAGAGAGAGAGAGAGAGAGAG